>CM036321.1:39539408-39553288 GCA_020567845.1 Rhododendron henanense subsp. lingbaoense
AAATCTGGCTTTTTCATTTTTTTAGATGTAATTTCTCTTCTCTCAAAGTTGTAAACGATCTAAGCTCGCGCAACAAGTCTTTGTCCCATTTTTTTTTGGGGCCTTTTACATGAATCCATTGTCTCTATGATTCTTCTTCATATCATTTACCCAGACATGTCTAAGATTTTCATGTCTTTTCATTACTATAACCCATGTAGTTCTAGTCTTTTTCTTATTCTTCTATGGCCGCTTCAGGACATTTCCACCGAACGTCCAAGGTCTCATCAACTTTGTCCGTAATTGCGTGCAAGTTTTGCTAGACAACGCTGCCCACCGCAACACATCATCAGGTACCAAACCTTTTAGAAGCTTGTTTTGCGTTAAAATTTTATTAGCTTTGAATTTTCACATCCATGTTCAATGAAAACTAAATTTCCGGAGTAGTCTTTTAAACACGATCCATGTTGAATAGGAGAATCTAATAAAAGAAATCGAGTACTTTTTTGTGTCGTGAGATCTTTGAAATGAAGTCCTACGTTGCTTGGTATGAAAGAAAAATGAACTATGCCGGTGTGAGGGCACCCTAAGTTTTGTAGTCATGGGGATTGCCTTAGAACTATCTTTTAACTCATCTAGGGGTCGTTGGAAGCAATTGGTTCAATGTCTAGAGTTGAGGTTTCATCATGTTGTATTTCCCTTTTGAGGGACTTGTGCCTAGAATCACCTTATGTCCCATCCTCTAAGGGTTTGCTATATGTTTGATAAGCTTCTATTTTCGAATTGCATGTGATTTACTGCATATATTTCCAACATAATTGAGGCCGCTCAATGGTGTGTCAAGCCCAACGTGGTACCTGCATATCTTCTCAAAAAATCTAAACATAATGAGCCCAGGGCACATATCACTAGTTGGCTTCCATGGCCTAAGCCTTCTTTATACAAAAACTCTCCATCTTCTTTTTGTCAGATTATCGTTATCTCCTTCACCCGTCGTTGTAGTGTTAGTTCAGTGACTTCTATTAGACTTTAACCCACATTGCTCACCTAAGCCACCCATGGTTAATATAATCTAGAGGTCAATCCCCCTATAGCCAATTGGTTTTAGGTTGGACCCCTAAAAGAAATCTCACATGGTATCCTCAAATTGGCTGGGTACTGGTACAAGTTCCCATGTGGGATAAGGACTAACAACTCCATCCCCATTATGATACTCTCTATTTGAACATATATTGTGATTTGTGATGAACCACCTGCACGCAAGTGAGGCATGGTCTACTATTTGATTGTTCAGTTCTCATCAAAATGTGGATTGTTACCTTTAAGTTTTTGCCTTTTTCTTGATTATCTCCCTCCCACCTACAACGAATTTCATGATAGAATTATAGGCTTCATTAGAGATTGGATCTAGGTTGTTCGCTTCTTTATTCAACTCATCCACTACCCTTTTCCTTCCATTTTTTTTGATGGAGCTACCTGAATTCTTTAACTTTTTCTCTCCTTTAGACCTATGGTCCTCCCTGCTGGAAATTCTTATTATTTTCACCAAGTCTTAGTAGACACTCCCCTTGTACTTCCTCGTGTGGCGGCTGTGGCCTAATCTATGTTTATTTTGACGCAACTCCGCTCCTGGTTTGCTATGATTACGTAGCCTCTTCGTCCATTTGTCACATTTTTAGGTCCCACTAAGATCTTGCTGTACTGCCTTATCTAACACCGAGGAAGCATGGAGTCATGAAGCATGCCTTCAAGGTGATACATCCAGTTAGACGTGTTAGGCAAACACCAAATGTGTCCTTGTATAGAAAATGTGATAACAATCAACAAGGATTAATTGGTTATATTGGCAAGCTTTAATTGCGAAAATCTGAAAATCCAAAAACCATTGATTAAAACTAAGGAAGATGAAAAACCCTTCAAGTGCATCGATTCTATTTCATATAGTTCATGAGGTGTTCAGTTAAGTAAAGAGGCATTAGAATTCAAGCTTCTTAGACGAAGATGACAATCTCATTAACTGCAAAGAAGTCTAGACGAAAATGAGGTTGATTAACTAAAATGGTTATCCATGGAGTTCTTAAATTTAGGAAAAAGCACCTGAATTTTTGAGCAATCAATATGTTTTTCCATCTCACTTCGGAGGACGACGTCCTTGTAAACATGTCGATATATTTTCAATACTCTGTGTTCTGCATGAGTACCTGCATCAATGCAATGGAGGCAAGCAGGTGAATCACAATCAATGCAGTACTTGGTTAGTTCATTTTTTGGAGGTTCATGGAGTTCACAAGAACCAAAATAGGTTCTTCGCAGAAAGGAGTCTAGCCACTCGGGCTTTCCCTCCGGTTGCGCTGCGGGTTCATCCTACAAAGTTAACTCCTTTGTCAGAAAATGGAGACTCAATAAATAAGATGATATAGTTACTGAACTTAAATCATAAAGAAGATATAGAATAAAATCTTTAACACTACAACTGTAATGTTTGTGGTAACATGCGACAGTAAAATATATTTTTAGCTTTTAGTTGTAGAGCAGAAGTACTGTTGAAATGGATGAGTGTTTCAGGACTATCACAATATCAAAAATGAGGGAAATTTCGTAGGAGTTTTCTAGTACCACTACGATGTATGTACCAAACGTTGGACGGTTAAGGGAAAAATCATTTTCAAAGAGTGAGTATACCTTAGAATAAGAATGTTGAGCGTAAGATTCTATGAAAGCGAAGATAAAACAAGCACAAATCCATTTGGAAGAAATTATTTTATATGGCACTGATTGAAAATATTACGAGGGAAAACAGTTCGAGAATGTGTGATTATAAGCATCATTAGCAACTAACGTGGGTTGTAAGTTGTAGTGATTTGATCCACATGGAGGGTGATAAATTAAGATAAGGTCGTGGAAAACATGGGTTGTTGCTGCAGATAGAGATGATTTCTTCCACTTAATCAAGAATGTGATTTTGAGTACGATTAACTGGAGGAAATGGTCCATTTACGGGACCTCAAATGAATCTGACGAAGGCAAGTTGTGTTGAGCAGTGTTTTAAAAACCGAACCGGCTGGTCAAACCAGTTAACTCATCAACCGGCTACTTTGCCAGTTTGGTTCAACTAAAATACTGTTTTAAGTATTAGAACCAGGTTATTTTATGAAAACCGCCCCCACTATACTGTTGAACCGGCTGAACCGTTGTCGTTCCGATGAACCGTGCCACTAAAATTATTAACTTGGAATTACGTCAAGTAACTCTCTGTCTATCACAGTTGCTGGGTAGCTAAAACTGTAGCCTAGGCGAGTATTTATATTGAAAAGGAACTTCTGCTTTATCTCTCAACCAATGTGGGACTAACTTAACCTGCCTTGATGCAAGAGCATCCTCCTCTCTTTCCTTTCTTCAAAGTTCAAAGAGCAGCAATATGGAAATTACATTTTGAAACTTTCAAACTACATAAATAATGCACTTGGCCAAGATACTACATAATCCATTATTAGCAAAATTTATATGCTAATTGCAACTCTCTTTAAAGGAAAAAAGATTACCTATTGTAGATTTTGCAGATCTTAATTTATGGTCAACAATATTATTCTATCACACTTTGAAAACTATGAGGTGGAAAATAAATTAGTAGGTAGATTTAGGATGTATTCATACATAAATAAATGATGTCACGATTCAATTCCAGTTCACACCCATCCATCCATCCGGTCCCTCTCCAGTTTGCTCACCGGTCCGGTTTTTAAAACATTGGTGTTCAGTTAGTTTGATCAACCATTTGGCGAAACAATGCAGATATTGCCCATCATAAGTTATGTAGTGATGAAATATCTAGTGGTAAGAACAAATCAGTTAATCAGCTACAGTAAACCAACTCATTGATATTGACAATTGGTCTCATTAATATTGACAATTCAGTTAATTAGTTTTATGTTCAACCGTTGTTTTTTGCTAAAAGATGATATTCAGAATAACTATTGTTCTTTTGCCATTTGTATTTGACTTTTATGTATGGCTGCAAAACTAAGCTTAAGTTTCATATGGGGCTATCTGTTGCCCAGCATGAAATTTATTTGTATTTTTCAATATTATAAATTTGTTTACGGTTTAGCGAAAATGAATTCTGCAAACTATACTGATCTTAATTTATTTTTCCCCATTGAGTTAGAGAAATATTTTAGAAATGAAAATTGGCGTGCTAAGGTCATAATTATTATAATAGAGGAAGTAAGTGGACTTGTGATCTCTATGTTTTGTAGAAAGTGAACCAAGGATGAGGCTGAGCGCTTTGCTTGCTTGAACTGCATATGGGGTACGAAACAAACAAATCCGCTAATGTAAGTAAAGCTCATCTGAAGGTTGGCCTCTCTCAAACTCCACAAGAGGTACAATCGATGCGCATTATGTAACTTTTATGGAAGATATAACTTTGAATCTAACTTTATCGGGAAATTTCTTTCAGCATCATAATCAGTTTTTAAGTTGGCTACGACTTTGGTGTAAATGCATTATTTAATGGCCGGAGGATCCCAATCTTGTATAGGAATTATAATCCACATTCGTAGTTCTATTATGTGGCTGTTGTGGTCCATACCATTATATAATAGGTAAGTATGACCTTTGACAACTTGTGATCGGCTGTATCTATGCACATTTAGTAGCTTAATTTTCTTCCAGTTTAAGGACACTCGGAGTTTTTTGTAGCGGAATATATTTTTATAACTTATACATGTCATATTTTACCCGAAAATGCCAATTGAAAAAAAAAGTGCAGTGGCAAAATGCTGAAACAAGTGTTGTAAAGGACTGGAATCCGATATATCCACAGCACAAGACTTGTTTTAGTATACTTGATGTGTTTTAAATATTTCGTTTCATTATTAAGCTTGAGTTAATTCTTCTCGATTAATCTAAATTTTCTTTTCTGTTACCAATAACAGCTTAAAGACTAACATCATATAGTTACTAATTTTAAGTTGTTTGAGTCGGTTGATAAAAATTCTAGTAATTGTAACGTCCAACGACATTTGTCAATATATCAACGATGCCTTATGTGATCATTATAAAATTCAGAATATAGTCACGTTAACAGAGAAAGAGATGGAAGAAACTTTACACCATTTTGTTTATTTAGAAAAATCAAGTTTCTTTCATCAGTCCTCCCTTTCTAGTTCACCCCTAGAAAAACAAGATTGGACAAGATCAAACCTATCCAACATTCTCTAGATCTTTTTCAACCTGATTGGTGAACAAAACATACAAAATTATTAAATAAAATGGGATTTACAAAGTTTCAAAGAATATGTATATAGAAATTATGCACAGAATGGATTACTTACCTGGTTTGAACCAGAGGAGCTCATTTTTGCTTAGTGTGAGGAATGAGGTAGAGCAATAAAAGGTGGTTGGGTAAGTTTACAATGGGAGAAATAATGGAAGTATTAGGCAATGAGAATTCTTTTGAATGAGGAAATGAAAGGAGAAACTACATTTCATTCTTATACTGGTGGTCTTATTCCTTGAGGTTTTTCCTGGCAATTACTTCTCCTATGTTTATATGAAAGGGTTGAATAGTAAAATCAAACAATGGGTCTCTAGACCTATCCCTCTAATGCCTTCTGATTTTGATTCGGGGGCATGATTCCATTGCACAACGGCCCTTGAGTTCCTCTATTTTTGGTGGTATAGGGGCCACTGTTTGTGGTAAAACATTATGAGCAAGGTTAGGCCTGTCTACAGTCTTCCTCCGCCCATATCCCATCGATTGAGGTTAACATAGATACATTAAATGTTATTGTTGTTGGTAGTTTGCCTCTTAGTTTATGGCGTACAAAGCACAGACACTCTAATAAGACGAATCAACATAGACCCATTATTTTTCTTAAACTTTGGGCACGCCACACGGACATGTTAGATACACGTTTCTTTATATAGCTTGGCATAAAATCCATCGAATTAAGGTGAAAAAAATGCAAATGATAACAAAAAAATTGCCGCTAAATTAAGTATCTATGACCTAAGAATCCATGGAATTTCGACCCTGACCCGACTTTTTGAAAACTTATTATGACCTTTAAATGTGTCTCTAATGTGTCCCTAGTGCGTTCCAACATGTCGCCAATGTGCCCCTATTGTGTCCAAGTAATGTGTTTTGGGGCATTCTTTGTGGAGTCCTGTGTCTAATCTATGTCAGGCATGGATACATGAGGTCGGTATACGTGTCTTTGCGTCTTAGTTTAGAGCTAGCAAATAGAGGGTGGTTGTGATACATATATGGAGAGTTGAAGGTCTCTAAGTTTGTGGTTGAACACTTCATGGGGTTACATTTTGAAAATACAACAAATACGAAAAAGAGTTAATTGAGAATTTTACAGAAAAACATCGGTACATCATTGTCTTTGTTTCCCTTATTGAACTCATCAACAGAAACAAATAACACTTCTTACAAAGAAAGCTAGTTGATTACTTATCATCTACTAGGGGCTTCTGCTAAATTCATCCTTAAGTTTTTTCCTTGGAATTGAATTTAAATCTATATTGCTTGCGCTTTAGTAGGTTTCCCTTATTGCACTTGTGAACTTTCTAGCTCGTTTCACGAAGAAGTCAGACTAGATTGAGCAATGTAAATTGCACTTAGTAACTTCTTCTTGTATGAGGACTATACTAAGTTGTTGATGATTACAGTAAGGGAAATCCGTTTAATCGCATCTAGAAGAGATTTAAATTTATTTTTCATGAAAAAATTCATTCGTACTCCTAAAGAAATGGCTTTTATAATGAACCCCAAGGGGTTGAGCTAGTGGTCAACGCCTAGGACTTAGGGGTTTGCTCCCTCTTAAGGTCTCATGTTCAAAAGCTCTCAGGTGCTATTAATTCCTTTGGGGCCAGTCCATACAGAGCTTTGCTCTGACTTTAATTGGAACCCCGTAAGTGGGCGTTTCAGGTGCTATAAACTCCTTTGGGGCCAGTTCATACAAAGCTTTGCTCTGACTTTAATTAGGACCCTTGCAAGTGGGCAGTGAGATTGGTCCACCAGGATTAGTCGAGGTCCAGGTCCACTTAATTTAAGCTGGCTTGGACAGTTGAGTTATGAACAAAAATGGCTTTTATTATGCATTGAACACCTACCATGTAGAGCGGTATTGTAGAACACAAGGAGAAATTGGGCATTAACTACTATAACTCAATAGCATCTTTGAATTGACATAAATAGGGAGAATCCCATTTAGTTGCTTTAAAGAATTTACCTTCTTAGTCATTGCAATTTAGTTATCCAGGAGAGTTGTGATTTTTTGATTTATTGTTGGAGATCAGTTTTCCTTATTAGTTTCGTTGCTTTGGTTGATAATTTATGAACCTTTAAGAATTTCTATAATTACAATTTCTTAGGCTTTGAACTAGAATTGGGTTACATTAAATATTTTACTGTAATGCAATTAATACTCTTCACATGCTCATTGAAGAATTGCAACTATGGACCAATCAATTCGTAACCATTAATAAAACACCTGAGAAAACTAACTTGATATTAATTGTTAGTGTAATAGCACAGAATATGGATATAATGAAGAATGGGGTGTGTCCATGTCGGAAATGTGTTGTACTCTCCAGGATAGAAATCGGATCATATTATTGCTTTTATTTTGTTAGAACCATACACCCTTCAGATGCTTGCTAGATGAAGGTGTCAATTACAGACACAAAATATTACATTTCAAGCTTGGAAAAATCACTTGTGGTTCACTGTTAACATTGAAAATGTTGCAAGAGTTTTTCTCCATATAACTCGCCATAGATTTTTGTCTGCAATATTCTCTACGGGAAGAAAATTCTACTCTTATGTGTGCTTGGAAAAAGTTATTTGAGACTTCACTCCTATATTTAGGGTCCATCCATATGACTAAGAGCAGTTATAAAAAATAACAGTAGTCAAGCTGTGCCATCTTTGGAGAGGATATTAGGTCTTATTGAAACTTCTCTTCCAGTATAACTCTATCATGTCATGTCCTAAGACTCCTAATACATAGAAAAATGACATTGTGAGTGTGTTGTTGTCAAGTCGTAGGTGTGCTTCTTAGGCATCTGCTTGAGAGTTTTGCTTATCCTATATTCCTATTAGTAAATGATCTTTCTGATTTGTAACACATCTAGACTATATAGGCTTAGAATGCTGTATCCAATGAGAACCAGGATGTCAGAAATGACGTTGGAACTGTTTAGAAGATGGAAAATACTAATCACTGCCAAATTTATGTTGGCTATCATCAAGTATGTGTTTAAAGCGTGTACATAGTTACGTGAACTTTAAAAAAAAATCTAATTGAATCTTACATGAAACAAACAGATTATTTGTGATTTCCATCTCTCTCTCTCTCTCTCAGGCAATACAATTGATTGTGTTCCTTCTTGGTCACGGGATTTGTTCATATTTTTCTTTGTTTTTGGTGGTTGCCCACCAATGTACCATTTGTTGTTTCTCTGATAATGTGAACACAATCAATTTAGTATTACTTGGGCCTTGCCAAGAAATTTAAACTCAAATGAAATTATTGTGATTTCCATCTCTCTCTCTCTCACACACACACAAACCCACACACAAGCACATATGCCCGCACGCTTGCGGATATGGCTTCGAACAACTGACCTGCTAATGCTTGTTGGAAATTGTCCCACATCGGTTAATCATCTCCTCCAAAACTAGTATATGAGCCTGGGCGGCCTTTCCACTCATTGCCAATTGGTCTTGAGTTGGATGCTTTAGCATGGTATCAGAGCTAGGTTGTCGGCGGCTTTTCCCCTTTGTTTGTGCTATAGTTGCACTTTGTTTCGTTTTCATCCATGTGTTCCGAATCCTTTGTTGACCTCTTCACGTGCAAGTCGAGGGTCGCGCAAGTGAGGGGGAGTGTTGGAAATTGTCCCACATCAGTTAATTTTCTCCTCCAAAACTAGTATATGAGCTTGGGCAGCCTCTCCATTCATTGCCAGTTGGTTTGGAGTTGGATGCTTTAATAATGGTTAGCCTAACCACGTGACTCAAAAGGTTAACCTCAAGATGTACTCGTAGTACAATATATATTAGTTCCGTTTTCATTTCTTTATTGATGTGGGACTTGGGTTCCCACAATATCCTTACCTTATAATGCGACCTCCTCGTTGGATTGACCCAACGACCTTCCCTTGGATTGATACCAACCTATGAAGCACGGATACTCTATTTTGGCCTCTGTATCACGTATCGTATCCGTATCGGATACCGATACTCTCGGATACTCTCCGGATATGTATCCGCTACGTTTTTTTAAAGTATCCTGCTTTTAGAATTATTTTTTGGTATCCCGATACATTTCGGATGCGTGTTGGATACGCTCGGATACATTTTGGATACGCGTGAGGGTAAATATGTTATTACTTAAAATATATGGGTTAAAATAATTGCAGTTAGAACTATATTTTTCTTTTTTTCCCACCAATCGACACTAGAAACACACGGACGATATCCTCTCTTTCGTCTCTCATCTCTCTCGACAACCTTGTAAGTCTCTCTCTCGTTGTGTGTATGTATATATATAAGTAGATGTAAATATATCTCTCTCGGCATATGAAATGGTGAACTTGTGTAATGGAAAACTTTAATCATTAATGAAATTTTAGGAATTAAGAATTATATATATAATATATTTTTTATATACTTTTATATTCAACGTATCCCCCAACGTATCGTATCCTTCTTTTTGAAAAAATCACGTATCCGCGTATCCGTATCGTATCGTGTCCGTATCCGTATCCGTGCTTCTTAGATACCAACTATAACGACCCGTGCCATGTGACTTGCAAACCCTTAACCTAACCACATGGCTCAAAAGGTTAATCTTGGCTTATAGTAGCTGTTCGTAGTACGATATATACTACTTAAATTTCATTTCTTTACCGATGTGGGACTTGGGTTCCTACAACTTGCTCCTTGTCATTGAGCTCTTCCTTGCTTTGTGGTTAGGGCATTTGCTTGTATGCCATAGCTTTCTGTGTTTTTGGAGATACTCCACGAATGTATCTGGTCATGCACTTTGTTAGTATTTCATTCAAATTGTTGTAAAATGTGCCCCAAGCGTGACATGTGTATTATAAGAGTTGGCATGCCAAAAAGTTCAAGCCAGAATCAACTTGTAAGAAATAGACTGTAAAGCCTTTATCCTCTTCTTATTACTCTAAAATGGAGTGAAGACCCTAACCCTAAAAACCCTAATCTTAACTCCGAAAGCCATAACCACAACTACCTCTTACCACCCCCTAGCCCTTGCAACCACCATCTCTTCCCCTCTTCCACAACCCCCTGCCACTACCTCCCAGCTCTCTAGCCAGCACCATAACTCTTTCCAACATTCCCTGCCACAAATGTCATCCACTCACCTCTCCCTTGTTGTCCCACCACCCTTTCCCTCATTTCTTGACACCATTCTGCCACCCCCCTTCCTCACTCACCACCACTGTCACCAATCCCTCTCCCCTCTCCATCCACTACTGCCAACCTTCCCTCTATGCGTTAAGTTCATAGTTCAGTGGTAATGACATATAGATTGCATGTGTGTTTCTGCCTACTGGAAGTCATACTTTATGCATGCATATCTATACGCATGTATAGATTGTTAGATTATAGATAGATAGATAGATAGATACTTCATCCCTTTTTAATTGACCACCTTCCCATTTTCTGTTGTCCCAAAATAAGTGTCCATTTTCAAATTCGAACAGGTAAAACCCGATCCTCTTTTGAGAATTGAAGTACGCGAGATTTCAAATAATCACATTAAATGCTCAAGTTAAACAAAACTCTTCAATTGTAAGTATTTTTGAAAGTTAACCTTTTTAAAGTGTAATGATGTTGCCCCTGTAAGAAGTTGGATTCCCACTGATGGACACTTAAAAATGAACAGAGGGAGTATTTGTATATATTTCAAGCTCCCTTTAATTATATGTGTAGGTTTGATTTGTATAGGGTTTTGGAGCTTCATCCAAAGCCTGTGTATAGTTGCACATATATACTAAGTATGGACAAAAAGAGACACATTACACACACCTATGTGGTCAATTTGTAAATGACCTTCGATTGCCAAAAACTGGGAAAATTTGGTTCATATATGTCTTAAATGTGTTAAGATGTGGCCCAGTAAGAATCTATTTGTACAGAAACCGAAAGAGATAGATACGATAGGAGCAACAAGAAGAAGAAGATAGAGAGGGCAGTGTTAAGATGTGGCCCAGTAAGAATCTATTTGTACAGAAACTGAAAGAGACAGATACGATAGGAGCAACAAGAAGAAGAAGATAGAGAGGGCAGTTTTCATGTTCGATGCCAATGGAGATAACATTGCACTGTAGTATAAAACCACGAGGTGATCAACTTGCTAATAATAATGATGGGTGGTAGAGTTCTTGAGGTCTAAACCACAGAAGATAAAATGGAATTGTCTGTACTTTTTAGTTGGTTGTACCCAGTCGGAACATTCTCTTACAATTGTCATGAGCAGACTTAAAGCATTAGCATTAAATTTCATTATTAAACGAAATTGTGGAAAGAACTTTTCCACTATGATTTCAGTAGGATACGCTAGATGTAGATCCAATGTCATTGTTGTTGATCTAATGGAATTTCCATCGTAATCAGGTTGACTATGAAATTCATATTGTCAGCTTTGAGAAATGAACGTAGCACAGGACCAAATTTTTCTTTGTAATTAGTCATGATAGGATTCAGGTTGTTACGTTGTTATGGAATTTGCATCTCATAGATTTCCCATGAAGAGACCATAGGAATGGACATGATTGCTTGGTCCTCTCTTTTTCTTTCCCCAAGATAGAAACCACTTGTAATCTATTTCTAATGTCATGACGATAGGATAAACAAAAAGAAAAATTTGTATCTCAATCAGTGCTTTTGTTCTAGTTAAAACATGATGACAATGTGGCGTTTCTTGTAAATAGATGTTGGAACACAGTAAGGTCGGTCAACTCCTTCAATATCTTTCATTTCTCAAATTCGTATTGACGTTTTGCAGATTTTGGCACTCATCCGTCCCCCTCTCCCCATGTAGAGACTTTGTGGGAAGTGGTAATCTCCAGTTCTTTCTCATTCCATTACAAGACAGGGATTACCTTTTAGTTCTTGGTGTATTTTTGGTAATTTTGTGAACCTGAATGTCTTGGCAGTTGCTTCAAAATTTAGGCAAAACTGTCCAGATTTTATAGTTGCTGCTGACTCAGACGCTCATCTCTCTTTATTTGGCAGTAAATTCTAGAATTTTTTTGTTAAAGTTGTTGGAAATCTGGCCTTCTAGAATTGGAATTTTTATTAGCTACCATGTGAACTACAATTCCTGATCGAAAAAGTCCAGGGTCGTGGATGAGAATCATTTCTTTTCTCAATACCTTTTGATCAATGAGGACATGATCCTAATTCATGAATGCAGTTAATGTGGATAAACACTGTTGTCATGGTGCATATATGAACGAAGAACATTCGGATCGAGTAATTTCATTACCCTAGTCCTACTAACTGCGATTCTTTTTGCAGAAATTACATTTACAATTTAGAGACAGATTCTGAGATCAGAAAAAGGAAATGGAAAGAAAACAGAAACCTCCGTTGGAAAAATTAAGGAAATTACAGCTACAGTCACCAAGAGTTCTTCAATGGTTTCTCCAACAAAGCTGAAAGGTACATCTCCCGGAGCTCCGGTCCTCGATCTAGCTTCCGCCCCACTTCCCACTTCACCTTTTCAAATCCAATGCTGTTAATGATCGGCGCATAAACCTCCTCCAACTGGTCCCCCACACAGAAGAAATGATCGAGCCAAAACAACCCACCTGGCCTAAGCACCCTGTAGACGTCAAAAAACAAGAAGTGTAGTAGCGTAGTTGGAATCCAGTTACTCAACACATGCATCGAGTGGACAATATCCAACGTGTTGTCGAAAAAGGGAAGCCTCTGAGAAATGCTTATGTACATCGGTACAACTCCTCTTGACGCTATAAAGCTGTTGAAAGGACCGTTTAAGTTCATTGAAGTAGTTATGATAGTTATGTTCCTCTCTCTCATCCTTACGGCGAATGTGGCCACACCACCTCCAATGTCAAGCCCTATCCGGATGGTCCCCGGGCTTTTTACTGCTAGCACATCATCAATGGAAAAGTCGGGACCACTCCCGGTGCCTGGTTGAGCCCATCGAGTTTTCTCTCTACCTTCAAGGTCAAAACAGTCTTTGCAGTCATCAAACCCCTTGTTTTTCTTACGGTGGATTAGACACGTATAGTTCTTGCAAGTGTATGAAGTCCAGACAACTGATGAGTCAGGTGGGGAGGTCCACAGGCTGGTGGGAAGTGGGTAGGGTTCGGCATACTCCGGCGGAGCCGCTGGGTGGCAGCGGCGGCGGGGGAGTGGTTCACAGCCTCTGAGGAGGAGCTTTTGGGCTAGAAGTTCATCGTCAGGGCAGGAACCGTTTACTTTGTATGACATGAAGCTGCGGAGTTCATCGGGAAAGAGGGTACAAGGTCGGCCCACCGGAGGGAAGATTGTGTCGGAATCGAAGTTGGAGTTGTATCCAAAAGGAAGTAGTTGGGCTGATGTGAAGGCTAGGAATTCTGGTGGCAGGTCTGAAGTAGTTTGAGGGTCATCAGATACTTGAACATCGTCTTCTTCAGCATCGGAGTTGGCGGCAGCAGGTGGTGGGTTGAGAGAGCAAGGAGAATATAAAGTGATGGAAATGAAAAAGGTGAGAAGATTTGTGGAGAAGAGGAGAAAAAGGAAGAGGAGAGTTTTGGAAAGAGAACCGGGCTTAAGAAACTGATCCATGGGTGGTTTTTGTTGTGAATCTTGGTAAGGTGCTGAAAATGGTAGTATTGTAGGCGAT
>CM036321.1:42275133-42422633 GCA_020567845.1 Rhododendron henanense subsp. lingbaoense
GTGCCCACAGGATCCTTCCTCAAGATTTCGCCGCGCACTTGCTCGAAATCACCCTCTAATCCAGCGAGAAAGATATGAACCCTTTGTCGCTGAAGCAATTTCTGATAGGATGCAATATCTGTCTCATCCACCATGACCACCTTATCACGATGATCCAACTCACTGAAGATTTCAGTCAGTTCTCCATAATATATAGAGAGCGGTCTGCCATTTTGTTTGGCAGAGAAAGCCCTCTAGTTCAAGGTAAAAACTTGAAGTTCATCCGCTCCATCATAAAAGGCTTTAGACAGAGCTTTCCAAATATCTCGTGCGGTAGGTAAGCGAATGTATCGCTTCATAATCTCCGGGGACATAGACATCAGCAACCATCTTTTGACCTTCTGATTGTCTGAATACCACTTTTCATAGCCTTCATCTTTCTCCTTAGGTGGCGGCGATGTGCCACGAATGAAGGAGGGTTTCTCCTTCTCAGCAATTTGCATCTCTAACATTTGAGACCACAGATCATAGTTGGTCTCATTCAATACAATTCCTGCATTGAATGATGAACCTTCGTGTTGATTAATGATGGGGGTAGATTTGGTGCCAGATGTTTCAGAATCTGACTTGTTCATGGTTTAAGGATTCAAAGAAGAATGATTTAGGGTTTCGTGGCTTTAATACCAACTTGAAAATCAGAGAAGAATATTTGCATTCATAATAATTATGTATCTTTACATGTACATATTTATAGAGATAGTAGAGATCCTACAATCAAGCTAATCTTATAATTAAGTTATTTGCCTAACAGAGACCTAACAGAGAAATATCTCTAAACTAGGAAAGCATATAATAGGAAAGAATTACAATAGAGAATCTTTGACTATTAATCCAATATCGCAACAACAACTAGCCGCAATAAGCCCTTACGAACCCACCTAAGCAAAAATTGGTGACACCGAAGGAGAAAAATTGGTGACACATTTATGTGGTGCACCCACCATCTTGAACATCATTGCAGAAGCTCCCTTCGCTGGTCACCGGCCACTTCCCACAAAGGTGGATTTAGTGATTGCCGGAGCATTGCCACCACTTGAAATTTTGAACAGTGTTCATAAATTGGGATTCAATGTTTCTCATGCATATGGAATGACAGAAGCCCTCGGCCTGGTGACCGTATGATCATTGGAATTTGATCAATATGATCGCTCCAGCATAAAAGATCGCGACAGGGCTCACAATGTGATAATGGAAGGGGTTGATGTGAAAGACCGGACGATAATGAGAAGCGTGCCGGCTGATGGGAAAACCATTGGCGAGGTGATGTTGAGGAGCAATACCATGATGTTGGGATACCTCAAAAACGTACTCCGTACAAGGAACTCAATATGTATTCAAAAACGGGTGGTATGGTACGAGGGACCTTGGAGTCCGGGACCCCGATGGTCACATACGAATCAAAGACCGGAAAGCATACTCGTGGCATATGTACATGATGTAGAATTCCTTGAAATATAAAAAATACTGGGAGATAGGCTCGTGTGAATCACCTGTCTTTGATCGGACTGGAGACATAATTAATCGAGGTGTGCATAAGCTAGCTCGAACACCATATAGGGCGCATTCGCGATAGCTGTAGATACGATTTTAGATTTTATCTTCAGATACTGCTGCAGATTTTAGTAGAAATTGATAAACATGTTTGTTGCAGCTGCAAGATTACGAGAATTTCATTCATTTTTTCAGAATTTATTTTTCGGAATCCCAAAACTTACACAAACCCAACTTTGAAATTCTCATCTCTATGACGATATCAACCACCGAATTTATCAACGTCACGAGTTTGTCCATACTTCCTTCGTTATCATTATTGCATGAATTTACCATGTCATGAATTTAATTAATCAAATCAAAACAATCTAATCATATGTAGCCATGTAGGATAGACTCATCCAACAGAAACTCTTTAGAAAATGCAAATGGAATTATTGCATTGGCTGCCAATATTAGCTAGGAGAAATTTTTGGGTGTCGAGTGGGTACATGTGGCTGTCCTGTTGAAACATGTTTTAAACGGTCCAGATTTATTCCCTCGATCTCTCTCCCCTCACCCCAGCCACCACTCTCTTCCTCTTCTTTTTCTCTCTCTCTCTCAAAAATCTAGACCGTCGAAAACACGTTTGGACGGTTGGGATTTTCAATGGGATACCCCGTGTGTGGTACCCGCTCGGCACCCAAAAACTTCTCCTTAGCTAGTGCTTATTTGGACATCACGCATTTGCCGTCCATATCATTGCCTAATACAAACAACGAACCATATATTTCCTACGAGGAAATGGACAGCCAAAGTTTTGAGTTCTGTTCATTCCTTTTTATACATATATGATCAAACAAGTCTTTGTTAATGTCCGATCAACCTGTTTTTTGTGTGAATAACTTTCATTTCGAGATGTAAAAATGAACGACTCATAAAATAAATAGTAAAACCATAGCGGGTCTCATTTTGCATCACCTCGCAAGAGAATCTTAATCCATGTTCATGCATCACCTCACACCAAGAATCAATTTTTAGGGGTGTGTTTCACTAATTAAAATAAGTATGTATTTCTCAAATAATTAAGTACTTCTTTTTTGAATTAAAGGTGATGTATTATGAGATAATGACATATCTCGTAAAACGAAAAATAAGTACTTAAAAAATAAGAACATTAACGGAACAGAGCCCAAGTCAATGATCACAATGTTATAAAATAAATCCAACCATCCTGCATTCTTGATTCAGAATCATCGTTTCAACTGCAAGGAAAATCAACAAAAATGGAGGGTCTGGTGAAATGCTCTGCCAATCATGTTCCCCTCTCCTATAAGCATCTTAGAGCAAGCAGCTTTTGTTTATGGCGATAAGGTTTCCATTGTTTATGGAGATACGAGGTATTTGTGGAGGGAGACTCGTGGGAGATGTATCAGGCTCGCGTCGGTTCTGTCTCAGATGGGTCTCAACCGCGGAGACGTTGTAAGTTTACAGAAATACCGTTTTCGTTAAATTGAAAGACTTAAAATAGTCTTTCGCACTTAAGCTGTGATGGTTTACGAAAAAAAACAAAAATCGTCATTCCTTGACCTGCCAATTAATGGAATGGCGACCATCGAAGTGACGATCATTCCATTGTACTTTATCATTTGTTCAATGAATCACATGTCAGATTTTTCCTGACCTTCCAGGAAAGGGAGGGTCAGATCGATGTACCGTTTTCTGACGGAGCAAAATTAGGGGAGTGGCACGTTTTACTTCCGATTTTAAAAATTGCGTTATTTTACACTTGTTGATTAGGCATTTATCAGTATCCAAACTGACGACTTGATGTTTCACAAAAATAATGAAAAATTAGTGGTTTAAAAGATAGTAAATGCTTTGAATCATGATAAAAATATCACATTTTCATTTAAAGACCACAAGACAATTAAATCAAGTTTTTATTCATTTTTAGCAAACAAACAAATACCTTTAGCTTCATATTTTTATGGAATACAAGTGGACGGTTGTCTATGCCAGCTTACGCGCATTTCAATTAATCTCCTTACCAGTCAGGTCAAAGGTAGATCCTTCACGTCGCGATTAGAAATATCACAAAAAAATACTTTCTTGCGGCTTAACCCCAAAAATCAAACACTGGTCAAACCAGCCAACCAACAGATCTAGATTAGCCCTTGGGGCTAACCCATTTGTGTCGTACCCAATTGTGTTGTTTAATTTTGCATGTATGTAATTTTAAAAGTATGTGACAACGTAGTCGAAATTCCCTTTTTTTGGGTTACGTGAAAAGGTTGCAGCTTTGGCCCCAAATATCCCTGCACTTTACGAGTTGTACTTCGGAGTTCCTACGGCAGGGGCAGTCTTTCTGCCCCTAACACAAGGCTTGATCCACCTATGATAGCATTGTTATTACAACAATTGGAGGCCAAAATAATTTGTGTGCACTATCAATATCTCCAAATTGTCCTCAAAGCTTTAGAGGCGATCTCGGCCCCCAAAGCCAAATCACCGTTTCTTAGGCCCCGTTTCGGAAACCTTCTTAAAAAATAAGTATTTATTTTGCAACTTCAATTTCAAAAATAAGAAAGGTTATTCCACAAAATTCAAACAAAAAGTTTACTTCACATTTTCAAACTCAAAAAAAATGTAAATGAAAAATAAATAAATAAATAAATAAATATATATATATATATTCGCACCGTATTAAAGATCTCAATGAGATCTATCAAACAAGATCCATAGTGATAAGAAAATTATTTGCATAAACACATGATTTTTGAGCTTGAAGTTGCCGTATACAAAAAATAAGACTGTTGCTATTGTGTTGGGCGCTGGCGGAGGGAAATCGTACCGACTGCCGCGCCAGGCCGTCTCCGGCCACCGGACGGCCGATCCGAGCCATCCAAAAAATCTATAAAAAAAAAAGCAAGGGGGCCAACGCGGGAATCAACGGCATCCGAGGTGTGTAGGGTGCTTGATCCGAGCACTCCTTTTTCGGCCGGTCGGTACCTATATAAATTCTTATTTTTGTGGAATAAGTACCAGCCTTCTTATTTTTGTGGAATAACCTTTCTTATTGAACAAAAAATAAGTTCTTATTGCTGTTCTGGAACACAGCCTTATTGTCATCCAAGACAGTGATCCAGGGGCATTTTCAACCACACAAGAAGTTCCACCGGCTAGTTTGGATTGCGATAGGCTTCTTGAAATGGGAAAACCTGATTTTTAGATCGTAAGCCTAATAGACGAATGTGATCCAATCACGGTGAATTGCACTTCAGGTTCAATTGGGATGCCTAACGGCGCAGTGTACAGCCATAGAGCCGCCTATCTCAACTCGATTGCCCAAATTTTCCGGTTTGAAATGAGTGTAAAGACGGTGTTTTTGTGCACAGTGGACATGTTGATTCTTCACTTGGGCTATGGCGGCTTTGGACGGGACTAATATCTGCCTCAGAAATGTCACAGCTATACCCATCTTTTGACTTAATATTTATCCACAAGGTGATGTTGAATGATTTCATACTCTAAACTCCAATAGTCCATTTAATTTATTTTTTAGTATTTTCTTAATACTAATATAATGTTAACAGGTGACACATTTTTGTGGTGCACCCACCATCTTGAACATCATTGCAGAAGCATGCGCTCCCTTCGCCGGTCACCGGCCACTTCCCACAAAGGTGGATTTAGTGATTGCCGGAGCATTGCCACCACTTGAAATTTTGAACAATGTTCATGAATTGGGATTCAATGTTTCTCATGCATATGGAATGACAGAAACCCTTGGCCCTGTGACCGTAAGATCTTTGGAGCTTGATCAATATGATCGTGTTAGAAAAGTTCAGCCCATGAAGTCTCCTTAAAACCCAGGTGTTAAAGAGAGGAAAAGCTAGGACCTTATAACCAGCATAGAGAGGGCTTGTCCAGGCGATGTGGGACACAATCCAACACACCCCTTGGCCCACAAAGCGTGGTAACCGGATAACAATCAACGGTTCACCAACGAAAGGCCCAAACCAGAGCTTTGATACCATGTTAGAAAAGCTCAGCCCATAAAGTCTCCTTAAAACCCAGGTGTTAAAGAGAGGAAAAGCTAGGACCTTATAACCAGCATAGAGAGGGCTTGTCCAGGCGATGTGGGACACAATCCAACAGATCGGGCCAGCATAATAGATAGTGACGGGGTTCACAATGTGGTAATGGAAGGGGTTGATGTGAAAGACCCAACGACGATGACAAGCGTGCTGGTTGATGGGAAAACTGTTAGTCATCCAGCAGTTGTGGCGACGGCTGTTGTCGGAAGGCCAGATGACCGATTAGGGGAGAGCCCTATGCTTTTGTCAAGTTGAAGGAGGGGCGTACGACAAGTAGCCAAGATATTATTAAATTTTGTGGGGTTCGATTACCAATTTTTATGGTGCCTGGGAGTGTCGTTTTTGGGGATTTGCCAGTCAATTCCACTGGAAAAATACAGAAATCTGTTCTCAAACTGAAGACCAAAGCGTTTGGGTAGTCTTTTCACTCAATTGGGCATCCAAATAAAGTTTTGTGTGAAAAAAGTTAGTCTTATTCCTGTATTGTACTAATCCTCATGTGAATAAAGTGCATGCTTATATTTATGTATTTCCTTTCATAGACCGGGTTTCATGTATTGTACCGATCCTCATGGGAAATTAGTTTAAGTTTTCTTTTAATTAAGTTAATCTGTATATTCGTTGCTAGCTTAGATCTGAATGGTGATTAGAGCACTTTCAGTTACTCAACTTTCAACAACGAAGGTTGTTTCAACATATAATGGACAAGGTTTGCTGGGAGTAGGAGATGTACATGCAAGAGGGAGAGTATAGACGCGCGAGGCAATGTTAAAGCATCCAACTCCAAACTAATTGGCAAAGAGTGGAGAGGCCGCCCAGGCTCATATACTAGTTTTTGGAGGAAATAATTAACCGATGTGGGACAAATCCCAACACTTCCCCGCACGTGCGACCCCCGACTCGCACGTGGAGAGATAAACAAAAGGATCCGGAACACACGGATCACAATGAAAGAAAGTGCAACTATGGCACAGATAAAGGGGAAAAGCCTCCGAAACCCTAGCTCTGATACAATGTTAAAGCATCCAACTCCAAACCAATTGGCAAAGACTGGAGAGACCGCCCAGGCTTATATACTAGTTTTTGGAGGAAATAATTAACCGATGTGGGACAAATCCCAACAATTTTCAATACGAAAGTGTTTTACCATTGCTCAGATAGTTTTTAAAAAAAAAGTGAGAATCTTCTAGCTAGGTTATATTGGAATCTTCTAGCTAGGTTACCATTGCTCAGCTCCTCGTCTTTAGCCAAATGATTTTAGGTTGAAACCCTCCAAGAAATTTAACAGTTATATTAAGTGTCACCGATCTAACATAGAAAATTGACGCATTGTCCTGCCAAATGCACTTATCTAATACTCTTGAACATTTGAGTGTCGACAGTAGCGTGATCTGTTGAGTCCAACTATGCAAATGCAACCTCAAGTTGGGTATAGACTGTGATATTGGGTTTGATTATGTTCATAAAGGTTTGGGGATCGATGTTGACATAGATGTTGGTATTGTAATAGGAGACGTTAATATAGGTATAGATGATGGGCTTGTTGGGTTTGGGGATGATGGGCTTCAAGGGCTTGTTGGAATTTGTTTGTTAAATGAACAAGGGCCAGATTTTCACAAGAAAATGATGAAGATAATTTGTTAAGTGATTCACAGAATAGCTTTTTTACGTAGAGGGGATCGAAGAAGCACCCATTTTAAACATTTCAGTGCTGATCATGATAGAGACTTGGAAGATCCCTTTGATTGATTGCAAGTCCCTTATGGCGCTGTTTGAAGCGGTGTCTATCAAGCGCTGTTTGTATTCGTGCCTTCATACTTTTCCAGATTATATATATCTTACAGGTAAGATTCGAATTTTTCACGTAAGATACCAGACCCATTTCATGGGTTCATACATAGCCCTTAGTGGGGGGTTTGTGTTTCTAATTACGTTTGGAAACATTTCAAAGTTAGGATGTTAATTTAATTGTCATGTTAATTTGTTGTTTCTTCACACATGCAGGAAGGAAGAGAATGGGCGAGAGGGGGAAAGGAAGGGGGAAATAGAACAATATCTTATGGTGGAAGGGTTCTACTCATCATTCATCCTTCTCAGCAAGTTAATTCAAGAGATTGAGGGCACTCTTATGGCCTTTTTGTGGTCGAGACTTGATCTCAAACACTCAGGAGCTAAGGTGAAATGGGCTCATTTCTGTTGTCCTAAAGACGAAGGGGGTTTAGGGCTTCGAAGGATTAAGGACTGGAATAAAGCAGCTATATATGCTTAGGCATTTGTGGGCTGTATGTAAGAAGGCAGACACCCTTTGGGTTAAGTGGATTCATACATACAACATAAAAGGGCAGTGTATTTTTGGTCCATGGAGGTATCTTGTGATGCCTCATGGACTATGAGGAAGCTCTTAGGTCTCAGACACATTGGGCAACCTCTTATCAGGTATCTGTCACCAAAGGTAGAGTACAAGACCCGCTTAACTCATTTTGCTCGTAAGGTTTCGTTTTCCTTTTTATCTCATTTTGCTCGTACTCTAATACTTGGGCCTCAAGTACTCTAATTTGTTGCGTTCAAGTTTTCTAGTTTTCCTTTTTATCTCATTTTGCTCGTAAGGTTTCGTTTTGCTAGTTTCAGGTTGAACGCGGAATTGACGTGTTTTTGAACGCTAAGGATTGCTCTCGGATGGGTCCAAGCATCCGAGGCCACGTGGCATTACCCCATCTAGGCCCGTCGGGTGATTTATGAAGAAGTGAGGAAGCGTCGGGCTGCCATCGGGCCGTTTGGACCAAGGCGAAGTTCAAATCAGAATCTACCAACCTGGTACCGGTACTGTGAATTGGCCAGTACCGGTACCTACTCTTCAGAGATTTAGGCCCGGTTTGGTTGGGGTTTCGAGAGAGGTTTTTGAGAATAATGAGTAGAGAGAGATAGAAAGGAAAAAGTTATTGGGGACCATGCCTAAGAATTTTGAGACTCTAAAACAAACAAGACCACATCTCTTGATAGTACGTTCATATCTTGTACGGATTTGGAGTACATTTTCCCATTGGTTTGCACGAGGACAAACATTAATCATGTGGGTGTTTGCGAAAAATTATTTTGACAGATTTTTAGATTCTGGCTTCTAAAAAAATCAGTTTAGAATGTTTGTCGAAAATTGTATGAAATTGATTTTTAGAATCTACAGATTTTCAGAATCTAAAAAAGGAAAGAAATTCTCAAAATTCTGAAAATTGGGTTTGGGTAGCTTACACAAATTCTCAAAAAAGGAATGAAATTTTCATAATCTCGCAATTGTAACAAACATATTTCTTTACTTCTACTAAAATCCGGAATCTAAAATCTGTATTAGGCCATCCACAGTGGTATAATCAAAAGCCAATTATTTTTAAAGTTAACAATATTGGTATAAAAGATGGCTCACAATGGTATAATCAAACTTAGCAACATCCTTAAAAATAATCAAATTTTGGATTTTGGATAACCAAAACTAGCAACCTTTTTCAATAATCAAAATTTATGAACCCCACACCACATAAGTTAACTAGTCTCAAAATTTGTATACACGCATGTTTCAACTGGTATTTTCTTTTTCTCTTCTTCGTCTACTCTATATCTTCTTCACTTCACCCACAAATTATTTCTTTTTTTTTCCCTTCAAAAGTGAAACTCATATCTCTCGATCATCTACAATTCAAAAAAAACTTAAATGGAGGGAAGTGAATGGCGGGAGAGAGAGAGAGAGAGAGAGAGAGAGAGAGAGAGAGAGAGAGAGAAATTGTAATAGACCTCTTATTTTGGTTATGGACTAGAAGTGACCATTGTGAACCTCAACATTGTTAAGCTTAGCAACCTCTTAAATAAATAATCAAAAGCTGATGTGTCAACTTTTGGTTATCATTTTTTGCTTATACCACTGTGGATGGCCTTAGAATCTGAAGCTAAAATCTAAAATCGCCTATATATGATGTGTTTGGGCTAACTTATGCACACCTCAATTAATTCTCTCTCCTCGACCCGATCCGCTAAAAGGCAGATCATTCAAGGAATTCTACATCACCATGAGTATATGCTTTCCGCTTATCTCAAGCTAATTTATAAAGGAGCCCTACTTGATGATTTCCATTTCACCATATTGACCAGTGGCACCTACTATTAATCATGAACTTGAATATTCGTTTTCTCATTAAAGACTTGCTATCCACAAGGAAGATTTGTAGGGAACCACGCAAGGATATTTTTCTAAATTTTTGTGGGACCCGGAATGGAACCAAACGCGTTTTTCCTTGCATGATTCCCTGCAAATCTTCCTTGCGATTAGAATTTCCGATTAAAGAACCACAACGTGTATTGCATGTTAGTGTCATTTTTAATGGAAGGCTGAACACAATACTTGCAATTTTTTTTTGATCAGCCAATACTTGCTGATAAGAAAAAAAATTGGATCCCTAAATTATTTGAATGAAGTTACAATTTCCCACAATCCGATCGAGTCCTTGCAACCAAACACCATCTTCTCGGCTACCACTGCGTGCTCTCTCTCTCTAGAAAAATCTCTATTTTTAATTAATCCGAGATTAGAAAAAGTAGAGAGATAGGAAAATCAATGGCCATCCAAGTATAAACATTTATCCTTCGAATCCTTTACAAGTCAAGCAGGGAATCACACTATTACCAACACGTCTGACAAAACTAAACTTACACACACACAGAAATAGCATGGCAATCCACCATCGAAAAACACCTGCAAAGGGGAGGAAACACTCCACAAGGGAGATTACAAAGAACTATGGCTAAAGAAAAGAAAAAATGAAAAGAAAACTAGAGAAATAAAACCTCCGGCCGCCGTCAATGTCCTCCCGCCACATAGGATTGAGCAACTTATTCACTAGAAGACCGAGCCACCCTTGCTTCATCTCTTCCCCAGATCTGGCCCAACCCGAAGCGGAGGCTGTGGAAGATAGGCCGAATGGGGGTTTGGGTAGGAGGAGGATAGGGAATGATAGCTAGAGGAAAGAGAGGCAAGCTCGCAGATCTATGATTGGGAGAGAAAAAAACACCCAAAAGAGGGAGAAATCCTCCCCTCCCGCCTCCGATCAGGGTGCGTACACTTAATTCACATTATGCCTAGTACAGTATGGGTCGACCCGTACATCATCCAATCAGCGGATAAGACTAACTTTTTTCACACAACTATATGCCCATTTGAGTGACAAAGACAGCCCAAGTCTTTGGCCTTCTCTTTGAGAACAAATTTCTGTATTTTTCCAGTTGAATTTACTGGCAAATCCCCGAAAACGACACTCCTAGGCACCATATAATTTGGTAATCTAACCCCACAAAATTCAATAATATCTTGGCTACTTGTCGTACGCCCCTCCTTCAATTTGACAAAAGCACAAGGACTCTCTCCTAACCACTCATCTGGCCTTCCGACAACAGCCGTCGCCTCAACCACCGGATGACTAGCCAACACAGCCTCAATTTCAAGTGTGCTTATAGCATTGCCTTCACAATTGAAAATCGCGTTTGCTGCCCGGTCTTTGATTCGAATGTGACCATCTGGGTCACGGACTCCAAGGTCCCTTGTACCATACCACCCGTTTTTGAATGCATCTTGAGTTCCTTGTACGTTTTTAAGGTATCCCAACATCATGGTATTGCTCCTCAACATCACCTCACCAATGGTTTTCCCATCAGCCGGCACGCTTCTCATCGTCATCGGGTCTTTTACATCAACCCCTTCCATAACAACATTGTGAACCCCGTCGCGATCTTTTATGCTGGCGCGATCATCTTGATCAAACTCTAAAGCTCTTACGGTCACAAGGCCGAGGGCTTCAGTCATTCCATATGCATGAGAAACATTGAATCCCAATTTATGAACATTGTTCAAAATTTCAAGTGGTGGCAATGCTCCGGCAATCACTAAATCTACTTTTGTGGCAAGTGGCCGGTGACCGGCGAAGGGGGCTTCTGCAATGATGTTCAAGAGGGTGGGTGCACCACATAAATGTGTCACCTGTTAATTACACTACATTATTAAGAAAATACTAAAAAATAAATTAAGGGACTAATAAATGAAATCGACTATTGGTGTTTAGAGTATGAAATCATTCAACATCACCTTGTGGATAAATATTGAGTCAAAGATGGCTTCAGCTGTGACATTTTTAAAGCAGATATTTGTCCCGCCCAAAGCCGCCATTGCCCAAGTAAGGCACCACCCGCTGCAGCGGAACATATCCACTGTCCACAAAAACACCGTCTTTGCGCTCATTTCAAGCCGGAAAATTTGAGCAATCGAGTTGAGATAGGTGGCTCGGTGGCTGTACACCACACCTTTAGGCGTCCCAGTTGAACCAGAAGTGTAATTCACCGTGATTGGATCACATTCGTCTATTGGGCTTACGATCTCAAAGTCATGTTTTCCCATTTCAAGAAGCCTATCGTAATCCAAACTACCTGGTGGAACTTCTTGTGTGGTCGAAAATGCCCCTTGATTGCTGTCTCGGATGATAACAAGAAACGGTGATTTGGCTTTGGCGGCGGAGATCAGCTCTAAAGCTTTGAGGATAATTTGGACATATTGACAGTCCACACAAATTATTTTGGCCTCCAATTCTTGTAATAACAATGCCAACATGGGTGCGTCAAGCCTTGTGTTAAGGGCAGAAAGGACTGCCCCTGCCATTGGAACTCCAAAGTACAACTCGTAAAGCGCAGGGACGTTTGGGGCCAAAGCTGCAACCTTTTCACGTAACCAAAAAAGGGGGTTTCGACTACGTTGTCACATGCTTCTAAAATTACATCGTACATGCAAAATTAAACAACACAATTGGCTAAGATACAAATGGTTTAGTCGCAAGGGCTAGTCTGGTTGGTTAGTGGGTTTGCTCCCCGCACAATTCAATATAATTCAATTCGTGGGATCGCCCCCAAGAAAGTAATTTCTTGTGAATTTACTAGTCCTGGCATGGATGACCCCTGTCTTTGATCAAACCAGAGAGGGGATTAGTTGACATGCGCATAAACTGATCTGGACATTCTTGAGACACAACCATAAAATTTTGTTATGCAATATTATATTTTGATGGTGCCGTGGATAAATTATTCACGGCTCCGTGAAATCTCAGTCATCTGTTTCCGCAATTAATGGTCCGAATTGAAAAAAAAAACTATTCTAGCGAATAGTTTTTCCAAAATTCGGACCATCCAAAAAACTTTTGGACGCGCACGATTGAGCGCCGTAAAGTATATTCACGGTTCCGCCGTAAAAAAGATTTTCGCATTTTGATGACTTCAGCAAGAAAGTTACTTTGTTTTATAAGATCCCTAAAAACAAGGCTGCTGATTTTGTCACTCCTTTTTTTGTTAACGCTACTCCCTTACAAGTGTATTTTTATTACAAAAATACACTTGCAGGGGAGTGACGTTAACAAAAAAAAAGAGTGGCAAAATCATTTCCCAAAAACAAAGGGGCGTAAAGTTTCTTCAGCAAAAATGTTACTTTGTTTTAGATACATGCACATCTAAAAAAATCGAAGGGTCGTATATTAGCGACGAGAAAAATTTCTCGAGGCCCTATATTTTTCTTAGTTGGCAGTAAGAAGAGTCGAATTTGAAAGTTCGCAAACTTCTTACTTGCTGATAATACACAAATTGGGGATGGTGCTGTGTAGTGGAGTGCGCAGCACCGTGCTGCGCACCTCCGAGCCATCGGATCGTGTATCCGACGGCTCGGATCTCATCTCGGTAATAAACGGCTCTCAATTGTTGGTTGCCAAGATGAGATCCGAGTCGTCGGATACACATCCGACGGTTCGGAGGTGAGCAACACAGTATTGTACACCTCACTGTACAACACCAACCCAAAGTCCTACACAATGACTTGAATGGGGAATCCTTTGTCCCCTTGGGGACAGCATCCGTGCGGAGAGCCTAGAACGCTGGCGTTTAGGATAAACAACACTGGCCTTAAGTACTTTTTGGATGGAAAATTTAGAATTAATAGATTAATCATTTATTGGTTTTTTGTGGTGCCATTTCTAATCCAACAAAGATGATTCAAACCGCTCAATATTTTTAAAATATTTTTTATTGGTCTCTGTAAAAATTTATCTTAATTTGATATATGTATAGGTTTTTTTCAGAACACGTAGGGCTACGAATTTTGAAAAAAGTCTTTACAGGTATCGGATTGAGCTAATTTGTGGAGTCTATTTCGGGACCCATAAAGACAATTCAAACAGCTCAATAACCTCAAAATATTTTTTTTATGGGGTTCAATAGAAAATTAGCCCAATCTAGTATCTGGAGGAGCTTTTTCAGAATTCGTAGTACGATGCCCCTATAGAGAGCAAATTGAGCTAATTAATTTTTGGTAGGAACTCCTACAAAATCTTCTAATAGTATTGAGCAGCGGTTTGAATCATTTTAGTTGAATCCAAAATGTGCCCCACAAAAAATCAATAAATCATTAATCTGGTTAAAAGTGTTTCGCTCAACAAATTCTGAAAGTCTCTGCAGATATCGGATTGAGTTAATTTTTTTTACAGGAACTCTTAAAAAAACATTCTAAGAATATCGAGCGGTTTGAATTATCTTTGCTGGTGTAAAGTAGAACAATGTTTGAGGGTTCTACCACAATACTGGTAGCTCTATATTGGTATTGATTATATACCCGTGGAATTACAATCAAGAGGAGAGATTTACTCTTCCTAATCTCTACAATCAAGGATACATATTCTCCACATGGAAATAAGAATCACTAAAATAAAGTCTTATGAGACTACATAATCACAGGAATATTAAGAATGGAAATCTTGACCAAGGCAAGGATCAAGCATGAGATTCAGTACATTAACACTCCCCCTCAAGGTGGAGCGTGGAAGGAGAGAACGCCCAGCTTGCCAAGCAAATTGTGAAATTGGTCTGCACCCAATGGCTTGGTGAAGACGTCTGCGAGTTGAGCCAAAGAGGGAATATATCTCGGAGCAACGAGCTTTGATTGAATCTTCTCACGAACGAAGTGACAATCAAGCTCTATATGTTTAGTGCGTTCATGAAAAACTGGATTTTGGGAAATATGTAACGCAGCTTGGTTGTCACAAAACATAGTAATTGGAGAATTTTCTGAAATTCCGAAATCACTGAGTAGATATTTTAACCACTGGAGTTCACATGTTAAAGTAGCCATAGCCCGATACTCGGCTTCGGCAGAAGAACGTGAAACTGTAGCTTGTTTCTTAGTTTTCCAAGAAAGAAGATTAGAACCAAGAAAGGTACAATAGCCGGTCGTTGAACGGCGAGTAATTGGGCAACCTGCCCAATCTGAATCACAGTATCCTTGCAAATGGAGACCACTAGAAGAAGATAAAAAAATGCCTCTACCAACGGAACCTTTCAAGTAACGGACAACTCGGTGAGCTGCATCAAGATGAACACTTCGGGGAGAGTGCATGAATTGACTTAGAATATTCACTGCATAAGTAAGATCTGGTCTTGTAACAGTGAGGTAAATAAGGCGACCCATCAATCGCCGATATGGACTCGGATCAGAAAGAAGTGTTCCATCCTCAGGCGACAAATGAAGGTGTTGTTCCATCGGAGTAACAGCAACACGACCTCCAATCAAACCAGTGTCATTGAGAATGTCTAATGTGTATTTCTTTTGAGAAAGAAAAATGCCCTTCTTGGAGCGAGCAACTTCAATACCAAGAAAATATTTCAGTCGACCTAAATCTTTGATGAAAAATTTGGCTTCAAGAAATTCCTTGATGTGGTTGATAGCCAAGTCGTTATTCCCAGTGATGATAATATCATCGACGTAGACGAGAACAAATGTTGAAGAATCACTTTGATGCTTAGTAAATAATGAATAATCTGATTTGGATTGAGAAAAACCAGCACCTATAAGTGTAGAGGAAAATTTGGCGAACCACTGCCGAGAGGCTTGCTTCAAGCCATAAATAGATTTATTAAGCCGACAAACTCGTGTCTCCCCCTGTCTAGAAAATCCCGGTGGTGGTGTCATATAAACCTCTTCATCAAGATCCCCTTGTAGAAAAGCATTATTGACATCAAGTTGATGAAGAGACCAACATTTGACGGAAGCAAGTGAAAGTAAAACGCGAACAGTTACTAATTTGGCAACGGGAGCAAAAGTATCATGATAATCCAACCCTTCAATCTGAGTGAAACCCTTAGCCACTAATCGTGCCTTATGGCGTTCAATAGTACCATCAGAACGATACTTAATCTTGTACACCCATTTACAGCCTATGGGTTTCTTGGTGAGAGGTAGCGAAACAAGGTTCCATGTTCTATTCCTTTCTAGAGCTTCAATTTCTTTTTCCATGGCATCACGCCACTGAGGAAGTTTAACAGCTTGGGAAAAGGTTTTGGGCTCATCTGTGGAACAAATGGTGGAAAGGAAGGTTTTGTGTGTAGCAGAAAATTGTGAGGTAGAGATATATTTATGAAGAGGATAAGGTGTACCTTTCAACTTGGAAGCAGATGGGTCGAGTGAACATTCATGAGTGGCAGCAGAACATCGATAATCAGCCAAGTATGGAGGCGGCCGACGAACACGAGAAGACCGGGCAGTAGGCAAAGCACCCGTAGGAGAAATGGGATGTAGGTTCTCACTTGGAGGTGAAGTATCATGGGCAGCCAATGGTGGGTCGATTGGAATTGAATGGCTCACAGTGGGTATATCGAAAGAGGAGTTATCACTTAATGGCATAGGAATGACTGGCCCATCATTCATGGAATTAATAGGAGACATGTCATGAAAAGGAAAAATTCCTTCATAAAATTTGACATGACGAGAGATGAAAATGGTTTGGGTAGCTATGTCAAAAACGCGATAACCCTTTTGCGCATATGGGTACCCAATAAATACACAAGGTTTGGCCCTTTGATCAAATTTATGCAGGATGTTATTGTTATGAGCAAAACATAAACTGCCAAAGACTCGTAAAAGGGAATAGACCGGTTTGGAACCAAACAAAATTTCATGCGGTGATTTGTTAGACAAAAGTGGTGTTGGCATTTTATTAATAAGATAGGTGGCAGTGAGGACACATTCACCCCAAAACTTGAGAGGTAAGTTGGCTTGAAAACGAAGTGCACGGGCCACGTCAAGGAGATGACGATGCTTACGCTCTACAACACCATTTTGTTGGGGAGTTCCAACGCAACTCCGTTGGTGAATAATCCCATTATCTAAAAAAAATTGTTGCATATCCTTGGACAAAAATTCAGTTCCATTATCGGAACGAACAAGTTGAATCGAGGGAAAAATTTTTGCACCATCATGAGAATGAATTAGATTTATGCATGATTGGAATTGAGTCTTGACCATGGAACAAAAAGATTGTAGTATACGTTTAGTTTCGGACTTGAGATGCATAAGATATATCCAAGTACACCGACTAAAATCATCCACAATTGTTAAAAAATATCTTGAGCCAGTCATAGATGGTATTGAAAAGGGACCCCATATGTCGCAATGAATCAAAGCAAAAGGCTTATTTGTATTAATAGAACTGGAAGGAAAAGATAAACGTGCTTGTTTTGCTTGTGGGCAAATGTTACAAGCTTTATTTTCAGAACAAGGAATCAAAGGAACTTCTTTCCCTAAAATTTGTAAAGTACGATAAGATGGATGACCGAGTCTCCAATGCCAAAGATCAATAGATGGGGGTTTAAGCACTGCCAATGCCTGTGCCGCTTGAAAATAATATAGCCCTTCATGAATGCTACCCTGCCCAATCGTCCTCTTCGTTGATAGGTCCTGAAAAATGCATTGGTGAGAAAAGAAGGTTACTAAGCAATTATTTGCTTTAGCAAGTTGGCTGACAGATAAAAGATTAAACTTGAATGATGGAATAAAGAAAACATCATCAAGTTTAATAATGGGTGAAATCTGAACCGTCCCAATATGAGTTATAGGAGCATTTGTCCCATCAGGAAGCTGCACAAATGATGGAGTTGGGCATGGTTTATATGAAGAAAATAGTGATAAAGTGTGGCACATATGATTTGTTGCTCCTGTATCGATGATCCATATAGAATTAGTTGGTACAGTGAGAGCAATACCTGCTAGGTTAGCATTGGAATCTATGCTACCTTTAGAAAGCATGGCCAGCAACTTGTTGTATTGGTCTTGAGTGATAGGAGGTGGTGTTCCTATTTCACTCTCTTTGTGCTTTGGTGGCTTAGCAGGTCCACCAGATTGTGTACCAAATTTCTTCGGGGGATACCCAATAAGCTTGTAGCAACGATCCTTAGTGTGGTTGTTCCACCCACAATGATCACAGTGGAGTTGATTCTTGCGGAACTTGGAATCGTATCCACGATTCGCCGATTTCGCAGCAAGAGCTGCTGCATCTGGAATAGGAGAGGAAAGAGAATGAATCTCTTGTTGTTTCTCTTCTTGACGAACAAGAGAATAAATCTTGGTAGTGGATGGAAAAGGATCCATGAGGAGTATTTGACTCCGAAGTCCTGCATACCGCTCGTGAAGGCCCTGCAAAAATTCCATCGCTCGGTCTTGCTGAAGTTGATCTGCAATTGCTTTCCCATTTCCGCAAGTACATGGCTGGATGGATGTAAGAGAACCAAGCTCATTCCATAAGGACTTGAGCTTAGTAAAATAAGCAGATACCGACATGTTATCCTGTTTTGTTTCAGAAATGCTTTGCTTCAGTTGGTAAACTAAAGGAGCATTCGTTTGACTAAAACGCTCCGAGAGATCCAACCAAATCTCCCTTGCGGTATCCGCATACAAAATGCTGGTGCGAATCTCAGTTGACACAGAGTTAAGAATCCAAGAGCCTACCAAATCATTGCACCTCTCCCATCGAGAAAGTTCAATGGCAGCAGTAGGCTTTTCCAAGTCACCATTAACGAAACCAATCTTATTTTTGGCACGTAACGCCATAGTCATGGCACGGCTCCAAGTACCATAATTATCACCGGACAAAGGAGGTGTAACCAACACTATACTTGGGCTGTCAGAATGATGAATGAGAAAAGGATCATTTGATCCTTGTGGTTCAGTTGTTTCGGTAGATTTGGCGGGGATGACTGGTTCCACCATTGGGAAATTGAGATCGAAAAAGAAAGAGGAAAAGAAAAAAACTTAATAGAAAATTGTTGAAGACGGATTGACGGCAACCCGCTCTGATACCATGTAAAGTAGAACAATGTTTGAGGGTTCTACCACAATACTGGTAGCTCTATATTGGTATTGATTATATACCCGTGGAATTACAATCAAGAGGAGAGATTTACTCTTCCTAATCTCTACAATCAAGGATACATATTCTCCACATGGAAATAAGAATCACTAAAATAAAGTCTTATGAGACTACATAATCACAGGAATATTAAGAATGGAAATCTTGACCAAGGCAAGGATCAAGCATGAGATTCAGTACATTAACAGCTGGTTCCGAAATGGACCTTACAAAAAACAAATAAATGGTCAATTTGTTAAGTCTAAACTTTTCATTCAAACAAGCCCTTAAGGATGATGTTGTCCCATGGGGACTACAGGATCCGCAATTCCTCAATGACGGTGGATCTATTTGGGAAAATATGACACGATCGAATTTAATAGACTTCCTTGCAATAATGCTGAAACGACCATTGACTCTTGGGAAGTTTCCTAGTAAGCAGGGTTAGGTCGCCCTTGCAAGAAGAAAAAAAAAACTCCACTTATTATATGTTAAATAAAATTTTCCTATGAAAATATAGAGGCTTGCCCATCTCTAGTATTTTGAGAAAAAAAAATGAAATGATAGTAAGTACTCCCTCCGTCCTTTTTTAAGTGTCCTGCTTCTTAACTCCAACTTATTTAAAAGACATCATCATTATACATTTCACATCAACTTTTTCCTTCAATTTCCCTACTTATCCATTATCATTACACTTTTACTCACTAACTTTTCAAAATGGAATCTACTTTTAAGGACAAAATAGACAATGTACCAACTTTTACTCACTAACTTTACAAAATTGACACTTATTAAGGGACAGCCCAAAATGGAATACTGGGCTCTAAATAAGGGATGGAGGAAGTAGTTAATAACCTTTGAAATACAAGATACCAACTATAATTTCTAAACGTTACGGGTTATATATAACAAAACATAAAATTTGAGGGTTAACATAGTGAGTACTCAATTATTTAACTCCCAGTTTTTACCCACAAAAATCCCCAATCGTTAAGAGGATTTCTCACCCTTTCTTCTCTCTACCTAAAAAATATCCATGGCACACTAGAACCCACCCCCCCGCACAAAAATCTCACATCGTCAAGATTTTGAAGGCAATTTCGAGAAAATAAGAACACTAGGAGAAGAGATTTTGGGAACCCTATAATCTTGGTGAAATCTAAGTTGTAACTACGAAATGTGTAAATACTAGACTCCGCAACACGATGGGGGATGAACTTTTAGCAAGTTTCTAAATCACTTACATAGAGAAGGATATTGCGAAATGGTTTGATGTTGATTCTATCATCGATGCTTTTAATGACATGAAAGAGCGTCAAGTGCAATTGAAGATGCCTCGTTTTATTAGATAGATTGAGGTAAGTCATTAATACTTTTGCAATATGTTAATTTATAAAAAGCATAATTAAGTATAGAGTATTGCTATTTTGTATATTTTTGAGTTTTAATGTATTCACGTTGTTATGCACATTTCTTTTTATTTTTTGTCTCGTGTACATGGTCGCCCCCGTGTAGTGAAATTTCTGGCTTCGTCAGTGCTAGTAAGTATATAATTGGAACTCCTACCTCCATTACATTAGCAGAAATGATAAATTGCAATGGAATGATCATAACTTCAAGGGTCACAATTCCATTGGCAGGTCAAGGAATGATGATTTTGCTTCTTTCGTAAACCATCTTAGCAAATGTAGGAAACTCTAAAATTTAACATAACTAAAAGGGTGTTTTCGTAAACTTACAACATCTCCGCGGTTAAGACCCATCTGAGACAGAGCCGATGCGAGCCGGAGACATCTCCCATGAGTCTCATTCCACGAATACCTCGTGTTTCCATATATAATGGAGGCCTTGTCACCATAAACAAAAGCTGCTCGCTCTAAGAAGCTTATAGGAGAGAGGGGAACATGATTTGCAGAGCATTTCACCAGACCCTCCATTTTTGTCAATATCCTTGCAAGTTGCAAGTGAAATGATGACTCTGGATCTATAATGCATGCTAGTTGGGTTTAATTTATAATGTGTGATCATTGACTTGGATTCATGACTGCGTATATTGGTGAATAAAAAATGGGGAAATTTCTTGTCGGTCTTATTTTTTGTTTTGGGTTCCATGCAGACCCATTTTTGTAGTGTTATTCCATCCAGATCCTATTTAAAGATGTTTTTACTATTTTTACATTGTCACTGTTTATACTCCCAAAATTCACACCCTTTTGCAGAATTCACGCAATCCAGAATTCACACTTCTCTTCAGAGAGAAACTTTTAGGTATGCTGGGGATACCAAGCCCCATGGTATCCCCTTTGGTCCGTTTCTCATTCTTGGGTCATTTTTCGATTACATTTGAATGATCGATTTTGTTCATTTTGTAGAGTTCGATGAGAACCTTAATCATGCCAAAAATTGTGTTTATCGGACTTTATTTGATACATGATCGACACACATGAAAATGGCAAAAAAATCAAAATTAATTTTCTTCAATTTTCACGTGTGCTGATCATATATCAAATAAAGTCCAATGAACACAATTTATGGCACGATTAAAGTTCTTGCCGAACTCTACAAAATGAACGAAATCAATCATCCAAATGTGATCGAAAAATTGTCAAAAAATGAGAAACGGACCGAAGAGGATACCTAAAAGTTTCTCCTTTTCAGAATTCAGTTTGCAGAAATCACACACATTTGTAGAATTCACACCCTTTGCAGAATTCACACCTTTGGGTGTGAATTGTGATTTTTTCGAACGTGTGAAATCTTCATTTGAGTGTGAATTTTGTCTTTTTGCGAAATTGTAAATTCTTCATTTGTGGTGAATTGTGTGTTTTTTTCGAATGAGTGAATTCTTCATTTCGATATGAATACTTTATTTAGGTGTGAATTCTTTGGGTGTGAGTCAAATTCACGCACCCCGCACACAAATCCACACAAAAATTCAAATAACTACGACAGCTAGCTACACTGACTAATTTTCTACAAGCACATTATTAAAAACAAACAGCAGAGACCCACTTTCTTCCCCCAAACTAAACCTACCTTCCATGACCGCTCTACGGCTGTCATCGGAAAATACCATCATTCACCCTTCCCTCACCAAAACCACCACCAGATCTGGCCGCCAAACCTCCTTCTAATTGGTGTAAATACATCTGAACTCCTGATGTTGCTCAAATTGGTAGGATATGTTGGATTTGTGCCGCCGCCGTCTGACGAAGAATCCGACGACTACGACGAAGAAGATGATATCTCCTTCTCGTGCGTAGGCAACGACGACGAATCCGGATTTCCGCCGATGATTCCTGCCCTTTTTCCCTTTCGGTATTTCAAATGAAAAGAAAAAAAAATTCAAACAATACATCTCCGCTCCAAGGTTTCGGTTGCTGTGGAGAAAATAAATTAAATTGGTAGGACATGTTGAATTTGCGGTGTTCGATGATCTGATCTGAGGATCTGATCGTGAAGTTTGCGGTAGGGTTTGGTCGCTGCGGAGAAGATTAGGGAACGGTTCTTAACGCAATCAAGATTGTGATGGGTATTTTTGGTAGTTTACTAAAAAAACGGGGCTTATGTGGGATGGACTTGATTCGGAGTAGACTTGGACAGGTAGACATTGAAAATAAAGGGCCGGCCAATAAGAACCCCATAAAGAATTGATTTGGGCCCGTTCCAGAAAGAGAAATTAGTCTTTATTTTTTAAGAAGGCAATTCAAGCTCAAAAATAAATGGGTTTATTGAAATATAAAAATATGCAATATAGATCTTCTTTGAAAGATCTTGATGAGATATTTTATACGGTGAAAAAAATCAAAAAATTATTTATCATTTATATTATTTTTAAATTTAAAAATATAAAATAAGTATTTATTTTTTTAAAAAGATCTAGAATAGGGTCTTGGAATTCTGAAGTGATGCATGAATGATGAACACATGCGTTTAGAATCTCTTTGAGGTGACGTAAACTCAGACCCACCATAATTTTATTTATTTTATGAGCCATTGATTTGTAGACCTTTGAAATGAAAGTCATTCATAAAAAAAAGCAGGTTTATCAGACATTAGTAAAGAGTTGTTTGATCATATTTACATAATGGACGGTATATACTCGAATCATAATCACGGATAATGGCGGGTATAATGGGATTATTCGATTAAAGCAGAAATAAAAAATGGTGGTCAAACATTAAAGAAACGTATTTTGGGGTTTAATTAAAATCCAGGATGGAGACTTAAATATTTTAACGGTATAACTTAAGTATCTATAGTGGACATAATGAATATTTAAGTTACTCTTCATTTCAGTAGATATTGATGTCCAATCAATCTAACTTTTTTATGAGAATCACTTGCAGAATAAACGGTTTGGCTGGACCAGTCAATGAAAAAATGATTGGATTTCAACTATTTGCAAATAATCACTTGAGTAATTATCGGCAAGAATCATTAATTCTTCGTGTAGACAAGGCGCCTTGTCACTAGTGGGCTAATTGCGGCTAGATAACACCAATTACTTTGTCTTTATTTAATTTGGTCAATGTCTTTGTTCTGTTTTTTTTTAGGTCGTGGAAGTTTGTTGTTTGTGTAAAAGGCAAATATGGATGGCAAATGCGTGATGTTCGGAACATGATAGATATTCAAATCAACCATTTTTTCGATGCTCAAATCCTCCAGATTAATTTCTCCAAATTCATGAGTAATTTCTAAAAATATACTTCTTTTTTTTTTTTTTTTGTCAAAGATTAGGATAATATTATTAACAAGAAATCGATCAATACATCAGTTTGGGCCCTTATCCTCCTGAAGGGAGGAATAAAGCCAAGGAGGTGGAAAATATTCCCAAGTACGAATCCCACTCCCTCTCACAGCATTCTTGGCCACTAAGTGCGCCACCGAATTGCCAATTCTCCTAATAAAACTCACTTTTGAACCATCAAACGAATCCCTCAATTTGTTCACATCGGCAATGATCACCCCTACTTCTGTGTTGCTTTCTTCCTGCTTTTGGATAAGATTAATTAGCTGTTGCGAATCACCTTCTAGTTGGATATATCTTAAACCCAATTCCCTCGCAAATAAAAGACCATCCCTTGCTGCCAAAGCTTCTATCACCATTGATTGGAACGCTATTTAACGGAGTTTTTAACGAAATTTGTTAGTCATTCGGACGGAAGGGGGCATTTTGATTAACGGAAGATAACGTTGGGAGTAAAATTGAAGTTTTTAAAAGGTTGGGAGTCTAATTAAATTTTGGTGTAAAGGTTGGGGGGTATTTTGAAATTTTCCCTAAAAAATATGAATTATTTCAGCACCATAAGACATATTTCAAAACATGGTGGATATTCAAATCGATCATGTTTGCTATGAATTAGTTTCTATAAAATCACCATGAAACATATTGTCCCAGAATTGATCTAAGTTAAGAACATGGTTACAAAGATAATAAATTTGTTAACATGGTAAATATGCATAACAGAGGAATCACTAAATATTGAACCAATTTCTTTCTCCCAAGGAAGCGGTTCTCTTTTCCATAGACCTCCGAGCATGAGAGTCCGCAAACAAGGCGACGGTAGGAGTGGGCGATGGCGTTTGTGGCGGTCGAGTGCAGAGATCTTTGCCAGCGCTTGATCTACAACCGTCGCTTTTCACCTCGTCCCTTCCCCTCACCATCAACGATCCCCATCTATCGCCGCTCACCGTTCATCCGTAGTTTTGGGTTAGGAAAACTTGGAGATTTCCTTCGCCGATCAACTTCGTAAGTGCCGTTGGCAATTTCAATGTTGTCTCCTCTTCGTTTTTTTTTTTTTTTTTTAAAGTACGGTCAGATGAGGAAGTGGAATAATGGACGAGATATTCTCGGGATTAGGATCAATGGATAATGGTGGGTATAATGCGATAAATCGATTAAAGTAGAAATAAAAAATGGTAGGGTGAGGACTTAAAAATGGGATAATATTAAAAATATGTCATGTATTATTGTCATGTGATATTTTTACACAAACTCATATACATACTCAAATCGACCACTTTTTTTTATGAATTATTTCTTCACCATAAGACATATTTCGAAACAAGATGGATATTCAAATTGATCATGATATTTTCTATAAAAAATCACCATGAAACATATTGTCTCAGAATTTTTTTTTGAACGGCGAAACAAGAATTTTATTGATCACAATTATGTAGTACAACAAGATTAAGGGTAAGATAAGATAGCATCACAACGTGTGAGTAACATCCCAACTAGGTTGGCACCCTACCCCACGACAATCATATGCTATTCCTACCCAATCATATCGTCTCAGAATTGATCATGTTATTGTTAAGAACATGGTTACAAAAATAATAAATTTGTTAACATGGTAAATATGCAAATCAAATGAATCACCGAATAATTTATCTTTTCCATAGACCTGCTACATTTCAAGGAAGCTTTGAATAATTTCTCTCGAGGAAGCATTGAACCATTCTCTTTCTCTCACGGAAGAACTTGAACGGTTCTCTTTTCCATAGAACTAGCTCCGACGATGAGAGTCCAACGAGCAGGGCGACGTGGGTGATGGTAAGACCGTAGAAGTGTGCGACGGCGTTCGTGGCGATCGGATGCAGAGATCTTTGCCAGTGCTTGATCTACAACCGTCACTCTTCACTTCTTCCCATCCCCTCACCATCAATGAGCCCCATCTATCGCCGCTCACCATCCGTCTGTAGGTTTGAGTTAGGAAAAGTTGGAGATTTCCTTCGCCGATCAACTTCGTAATTGCCGTTGTGGTAGTTCTGATGTTGTCTCCTCTTCGTTTTCTTTATTAAAAAAACAGTACGGTTAGATTAGGAAGTGGAATAATGGACGAGATATTCTCGGGATCAGGATCAACGGATAACGAATAACGGCGGGTATAATGGGATAATTCGATTAAAGCGGAAATAAAAAATGGTAGGGTGAGGACTTAAGTATCTATAGGGGACAAAATGAATATTTAAGTTACTTTTCATTTCACTAGATATCGATGTCCAATTAATCTGTCTTTCTTACAAGAATCACTTACAGAATAAATAGTTTGGACTAGTGAATGAAACAATGATTGGATTTCAACTATTCACAGATCACAATAGCAATCGGCAAGAATCATTCTTCGTGTAGACAAGGCGTCACTAGCTAGTGGGCTTATTACGGCTAGATAACACCAATTAATTTGTCTTTATTTAATTTGGTCAATGTCTTTGTTATGTTTTTTTTTTAGGTCTTGCAAGTTTGTTGTTTGTGTAAAAGGCAAATATGGACGGCAAATGCGTGATGTCCAAGCAAAGCATAAACATTTTAAAACACAAAATAAATTTCACACAATTTAACGATCCAAAATACCTCGGTATAAGAGGTACACTAATTTCTCGGTATAGAAGATTTGAGATAGATAGCCAATGCAATAATTGCAAAATTTTTGAAGACTTTGTGTTTGATCAGTCAATCACATATGATTAGACTGACTGGATGCTTATGTGCCAATTTCGTTGAGATGTTTACTATGGATCGATTATGATGCCGTTTATATCCTTACTCCATTTAGTCTTTAATTGTAATACTTATTCAAAGATTAATAAAATTTCTTTGCTGTTAAAAAAAAATTAGATGTTCGGATTTGTTTAATTTCACCGGCAAAGTTGCAACAACGGTAATGAAGGAAGTAAGGACAAACAAGGTGTAGTGGGCCGAACCGGCAAGGGCTCTTTGATATGCCAGACGAGTTGTTCAGATTGACGGGCCGAATCGGCCGTGACAGACCCACTCAAGTGAATACCTTGTCATGATCGATCCGAGTGCCCGAACCGAAACATATCAACCGGCCGGGTCAATTGGTAACCGACCCATGAGACAGTGGACAGACTCGCGTATTTGTAGGCAAACCATTCAGGCACGTGAGCGTAACCGCTAAGGCTCAGCACATCATGCAAGAGGACGAGGTTAATTGGATGTTAAGCCAAGCGATCCCTACAAAAGATAAAGGACCGTACCAATCCTAAGACGTAGGCTGTTCCCATCTACTCAATACTTGAGCTCAGTTCATCTCCATCTCCTTCAGGGATTTACTTAACTATCGGAATACCTCTCCGGTCGTCACTGGTCGAACAGGCACTAGTGGGGTTTCTTCCGTTGTAGGTTCAAGTTGTGAGGTGGAGCTCAGGAGAAGATCGGAACCAATTAAGGAGGAACGAAGGAGATCCGATCAAACACCCCATTACACAAGGTCTCGTTTGTTGGGAGGATTTGGGAGAGAGGTAGGAAACATAATCTCATGAAGTTCATAAATTCGGTGTTCGATCGATATTGCAAATTAGATCTGCTAACTGCGCAGATATTGTGCACATTTCAAGTACTTATTTCTTGTTTTCCGAGACATGTTATTTTTTCATAATACGTTATTTTTAATTTTAAAAATAAGTACTTATTTCTTGTTTTCTGAGACATGTCATTCTTTCACAATACATTATTTTTAATTTTAAAATAAGTACTTATTTTTGTTATTCGATTCTGACGGAACATTTTGCTAGCCATAGAAATTTATTGTCCTTATCTCTAACTCGTTCGATATATTGCCGAAGTCGTTTTGGGTCCACTTTAATTTATACATCACATACATATCCCATGAGTTTTACTATATGCTTTCCATTTGTCTCAAAGGGGCCCTAATTGTTGATATGATTTCCACGTCACCATATCGGCCAGTGGCATACACCTACAATCTGACTGTGTTCGGTTTGGGGTCTTTAGACCCAACCCACCCAAACCCTTTCGTTCTAGGTCTAAAGACCCAACCCTTTCGTTTTAGTCAAGGTCTTCAATAACTTTTCTCTCCAATTATTACTCTTATTTTTCTATCAATCTCTGTCCACTCATTATCCTGAAAACCTCCTTCAAAACCCAAATCAAACAGAGTCATTCGTTTTCAATAAGAACAACAAAGTGGAGTGTTTTTTTTTTTTTTGATAAGCAACAAAATTTTATTAGAACTCGACAAAGGGTAAATCGAGAAGGCCGAAAGTGAAGCTACAAGAAGAACCTTGAAGCAAAAGAAAAGGCCAAAGGGAAAGAAATAAGAAAAGAAAAAAAACATCCAATGGAAATTGGATGATGCCACAAAAAGAGGAGTGGCATCCACCTAACATCAAAACCACATAATCACGTCCTCACTGGATACCGAAAGTCATCTGATTCTTTAATCCATGACAAGCAATGTCCATGGCCCAACAATAGAACCAGAGACATGATACTCTTGAGATCAAAATTAGCTTCATAGTATCAGAGTAGCATTACCAACAGAAAGAACCAAATGTAGCAGTAACCGAATCCATCTTCAGTATTGAAATTGGTTTAGAACATTATCACAGCCTGAAAACTCAACACCATTTTAATAAGCAATTCCAACCACAAAGTGGACTGTTAGTGTCGTTTAAATTTAATAGAAGGATGAATACTAGCTACATCATTTGGATTAGTTTTTTTTTTTTTTTTTTTTGGGGGGGGGGGGGGGGGGGGGGGGGTGCTAAATAAGCCAATAAGCGGCTTATTTTCCTCTTTATTAAAAAAACTTTGGGTTTCGATATTAATTTTTTACTATTTAGATTTCTCTCGTCATGACGAAGTAATAATTTACAAAAACCAGATCCTTATCTTCCGGTTCTTTTGCCACCGCCGGGGGGGGGGGGGCGCCCCTTCCTCCTCCCCCGGGCCTCCGTTTCTGTTTTTCTTTCCTCTCTCCTTCCTCCTCCCTTTCTCCTCTCCCTTTATCTCCTCTCCACGCCCTTTTCCCGATCGTTTTGGTTTCGCCGCCGTCGGTACTGCCGGGTACGACGGGTTTTCGGCCTAACGGCTTGGCGATCAACTTTCTTCTGTCCGGTCGAGCTCCCTCCGGTTCTCGTTGTTGGATGGTATTGGGTTCTTGCTTAACGGCGAAGTGGGGCTGCGGCAGAAGGCGGTTGGGTGGCGTCTGGTGGTCGAGGGGGTGGGTTGGGGATCTGTTTTCGTTTTTTGTTTCATAGGTGGTGGTGGAACTGGTTCGAGGTTATCGTGTGGATGTGGGAGGCGGCTGTTTGAGGGGTTGGCTGGCATGGTGTGGTGGTTGTTGCGGAGGGGTTTGTTTGGCGGAGGTCGATCGGCTGCAGGTGGTGGAGGATGCGAGGCTCACGGCTGCAATATTGCTCTGTCGATCGCGCTTTCCTCTTGGTGGTGACAGTGGCGGCAGATGGTGGTGGGCGGTGGTTGGGGCTTCTTTTGGGCAGCTGTGCTTTCATGGGTGATCTGCGGAGGAGAGTTTGGTTGTGGTCTTTACAGTTACGGCGTGGGTGGCGGCGGCGGACTGAGGTGCTTGATAAGCACCCAATGTTGTAGATATTTGGTGCGCTTAGTCCCGTTTTATGTTGTATTAATCTGCGTTTATTTAGCTTTTATTATGATTTTGCACGTAAGGTTCCTTTGAGGATGTTTCAGGTTTTACGCCCTAACAAGGGTGATTTTGATGCCATGGACATGCCTCGGGGGAGTCCAAGCTTCCAAGGCCAAGTGGCGAAGTGCCACCGTTCTCCAATGATCAAGATACGAAGCATCGGGTGAAGTTTGGAAGCGTCGGGTGCCAAGGCTTGAAGCTAGAATTCAATTCTGGAGTTAGCAAGGCCGTATCCATACAACCATTTTGGTTGTATCGATACAGTGGCCTTATCTTTTGGACAGGTTACAGCGTATCCATACAACTGTTTTGGTTGTATCCATACAGCTCAGCTACGGAGAACTTCCAACACAAGCTTAACAGCTCGGTATCCATACAACCGTTTTGGTTGTATGGATACAGTTTGCTTACTGACAGCTTTTTACAGTTTTTCAACCTTCCATATTTGGAAACTTGCTACTTGTAGTAACCTTTTGAGATATTTTGAGAGAGGAAGTTGGTTTTTGTTTAAATATCCTTCTCCTCTCTCCTATGTAAGTAGTTAATTAGTTTAGGTTAGTCTTTTGCTTTAAGTTCCATTGTTGTCTTCTCCAAACTTTCTCTTTTGTAATTTCCTTAAGAACTCAAGTAAGTATTTGGCTTTGATTAATTTGTTGTTTATTAAAGTTGTTCGTACAGACTAGATTCTCCTTTAAATCAAGTTTATTTCCGTTTCTATCGGTGATCATGTTTTCGTTTCCTAGCATGTTCTCTAGTCTATTTGCTATGGGTGAGTAGTCTTCTAGGCTTGGTCATGGGGTGATCTCTCTCCCATGGTTTAGTTGTTTTAGTAGTTTCTCTATAACTTGATCATGATTTTAGTAAGGGAAAGGCTTAATCTCTAATTTTCGGCCAAACCAATTAGGGGCTAATACCTTCTTTGATCGTGTGTTGGCCGGGGCTAATACCTTCATCTTGCATACGAGGCTAGGAGCTTTTAACGCTACCGGCGTTTGATTTAAGTGATTTCCAAATGAGATTAAGTCATTTCTGAGCTAATGCCGTGGTTATGCTCGACTTTTAGCGTTGAGTGCTCCAAGCTAAGTTTGTCTATGCCTTGGCTTGGAGTTGTTAGAAAGAAACGGCTAAATTAGCTAAGTCATCGGGCGGTTTGAGCCCCTAAACCATGCCGCCTGTCTTTACCAAGCACAAATCGCTTTTCTAGTCATTTCACTTTCGTTTTCCATTTGCTAAAGCAAAACCGATAGTTGGCCGTCTTAAACGCCAAGAACCTTACAAAAATCCTACAATCCGATTAAGCTATCTCTGAATCCCTGTGGTACGATCCCGGTCTTACCGGTTTATTGCTACCGACGATCAAGCCCTACGCTTGGGGTTTCCGACCTTATTCCGAAGGCAAGGTTTTACGGTTAAGCAGTGCTGAAGGTGGGCATGCTAGGGTTAGGGTTTGGGATTGGTTTTGGGCTTTGCCCATTTGGGTGTATTCAGGTTTGTGTTGGTTCTTTACCAACCTTGGGCTTTAGGTGTTTTTTCCTCCTAGTTTGGCTAGCCTATTGGGTCTAAATCAGTACCTCCATGTGGTTAGGAGAAGAGGGTCTTGGGTGATCAGGTCGATGTACCCAAGATTCTATTAGCTCTGTACTTCGTGTTATGAGTTAATGAATCTTTTTTATTTTTGCTAATTAAAAAATAATAATAATAATAATTTACAAAAAATTGATAGAAAACAAACAAATGCGATTTTTTTTTGAATAAAAACAAATAAATATATATAGATGGATATATATATTTTGTCATTCGTTAATCCCAATCTACTCTATCCAGGGGACTTGGGATGTGTGCTTACGTGAATCGAACCTTGAACCTGTGCATGGGAGTACTATAAGGGAAACACCAACTGCACTGCACTCCACTCCACTTGCTTAGTTCTGTGATTTTACTATTTTGTTTTGTCCTAAATGGTTTTATAGCTCGTGTAGTTTTCATATCTGATAAAAACCAAGAACTTCACAGATCTATTTTTTTAATATTTTTTTCGATCCTTTTATAAAATAACTCGATATGTCTCAATTTATTTACCTTTTTTTTTCTAATCTAGTACTTTTTGAAAGAACATGTGACGCTGCTTGGAAAGACTTTGAGAAAGGTTTTTTTGGGTTTGGAGATAGATAAATAGAGATAATAGTAATAAGTGGAGAAAAAATATATGAGGAAAAAAAATTCCGTCGGTTGATCTATAGTAACTTTTCAAAATTATTTTAAAATAAGCAACGATAAAAAGATGGACGGAGAAGCAAATGGGACGGAGGGAGTCTGAGATTTATGATTTTGCTTACGAATGCACAAAGTGTTGATAAATATTTAGAAACGAAGTGCAGTAGGTGTAGGAAAACCATTATTCAATAAAATTAGGAATAAAGTCCATTATCATTGATGAGGGATAATATTTGTAGATAAAAGTGACAATATCTTTTCTAGATTTAAATCCAATGTACGTATAGGCACTCATCACTAATAAAGAGATCAGGCACGGAAGCTTCCGAAGTAAAGTAGTAGTGTGTAGAGTCAACAAATGTGACTAATGCCCAACTGTGAACTTTTGAGAAAAGCGTGAGACAAAACTCTCATAGATCAAATAACAAGTCGTTGATCTAGAGAGATGAAAGAAAAACGAAACAAAGAAAAAAGTGTAGAGGCCTTGTCCTGATCTCACTGTGTGACACCTTAGGATGGGAAGGGAGAAGAAAGATATTGATGGCAGCTAAGGTTGAGAGACACAGAGAGAGGGAGAGAGAAGGATCAAAGGGGAAACCTTAGGAATTCATTCTAGGCCCGCCGAAAAATCTGTTTTCTAGTTTTCTTGCATGGAAAACGAATTCTCAAGAAAAATGAAGTGAAGTGATGTGATGTGAAGTAAATGAAAGTGAAATTTATTTTCTTATATATGTTATCTTGACAAGAAATGTTGTAGAAAAACTAAAATTTCTTTATTTCGGCCGAACTTATTTTGCAAGAAAGTACCATTTCCCGGAATGGAGGGTGTTGTAGTGCACCCACCATACTATACCAATGACATCAACCCCTTCCATTACCACATTGTCGCGATCTTTTATGCTCGCGTGACCATATTGATCGAATTCCAATGATCTTACGGTCACAGGGCCAAGGGCTTCTTCATTCCATATGCATGAGAAACATTAATTGAATCCCAATTTGTGAACATTGTTCAAAATTTCAAGTGGTGGCCATGCTCTGGCAATTACTAAATCCACCTTTGTGGGAAGTGGCCGGTGACCGGCGAAGGGAGCTTCTGCAATGATGTTCAAGATGGTGGGTGCACCACATAAATGTGTCACCTGTTAACACTATAAACATTATTAAAAAAATACTAAAAAATAAATTAGAAGACTAATAAATGAAATGGACTATTGGAGTTTAGAGTATGAATTCATTCAACATCACCTTGTGGAAAAATATTGAATCAAAGATGGCTTTAGCTATGACATTTTTAGGGCAAATATTTGTCCCTCCCAAAACCGCCATTGTCCAAGTGAAGCACCACCCGCTACAGCGGAACATGTCTACGTACTGTCCACAAAAATACCGTCTTTGCGCTCATTTCAAACGGGAAAATTTGAGCAATCGAGTTGAGATAGACAGCTCTGTGGCTGTATACGGCACTTTTAGGAGTCCCAGTTGACCCAGAAGTGTAATTCACCGTGATTGGATCACGTTCGTCTATTGGGCTTACGATCTCAAAATCATGTTTTTCCATTTCAAGAAGCCTATCGTAATCCAAACTACGTGGTGGAACTTCTTGTGTGGTTGAAAATGCCCCTTGATTGCTGTCTCGGATGACAACAAGAAACAGTGATTTGACTTTGGCGGCGGAGATCAGTTTTAAAGCTTTGAAGACAATTTGGACATATTGATAGTCCACACAAATTATTTTGGCCTCCAATTCTTGTAATAACAATGCTAACATGGGTGCGTCAAGCCTTGTGTTAAGGGCAAAAAGGACTGCCCCTGTGGCCCTGCCACTTGGGGCCAAAGCTGCAACCTTTCCACGTGACCCAAAAAAATGAATTTCGACTACGTTGTCACATGCCTTTAAAATTACATACATGCAAAATTAAACAACACAATTGGCTAAGATACGACTAGGTTAGCCCCAGCCCCAAAGGACTAGCTGGATTGGTTGGTGAGTTTGTTCCCCACACAATTGATTAGAGTTTCATTTTTTGGGGTCACGCCGCAAGAAAATATTTTTTTGTGAATTTTTTAGTCCCGGCATGGATGATCTATCTTTGACCAAACTAGGGAGGAAATTAGTTGACATGCGCATAAACTAATTCAGACATTCTTGAGACCCTACTATAAAATTTTGTTATGCAATACTATAGTATGATGAATTCAGCAAGAAAGTTACTTTTGTTTTATATAAGACCCCTTGAATGTGCAGATAGTCCCCAAAGTAAAAACAACGACCACTATCAAAATAGAACTCATAACTATACAACTTCCATGACTCTGTTAGATAGTCCCCAAATTGCACAAATATTCTTATTTTGACTGGAATGTTTCATATTTCTTCTTGAACTGAGAAAATCCTGAATTGAAGCTTCAATCCCATCAGCCACCTGGGTATACCCCTTGGACATTGCTCGAAAGATTCTGGAATTCCGTTCCTGCCGCAACCCATAAAAAGAAGAAGCCAAAGTGTTTTTAAGGCTAATGAAACTCAGCTCAGTACTAGTGCCCCTTCCATCGGAGAGAAACCAGTGAAGAACTTGCTCTAGACTCATAGGCATCCCTTGAACTCTGTTCTTAGACATCATATGCTGCCACACTGCCGAAGAAAAGGAGCACTCAAAAAATATGTGTTGATGGGATTTCTTCATTGAATTACACAGACCATTTCATCCACTAGCAAATCCCAGTGTCGTAACCTATCTTTAGTACTCAAACGTTGGAGAGCAGCCAACCAAAGAATAAAAGACCACCTAGGCACAATATATCGACCCCAGATTATCTTGGACCAAGGGTTTTGTGGGTACTTCACCCTTATGGCATTCCAAGTTGATCTAACATTGAAAGAACCACTTGGATGAGGCACCCAAATGACAATATCTTCCTCCTTAGAATTTGGTCTAAGAGTGTGGGGAGTTTGGGCAATGATAGATTGGATAATGGGGTTCCGTAAACGAGGTCACCTCCAAGACCCTTGGTCAATAATGGAGGTCACCTTAGCCCTTAAAGACCTGCCCACATCAGTCACTACCTTGTCACCAAAGGTAGAGTACAACAGCCAAAGCAGGTGCCAGTTATCTAACCACAAAAAGGTATTTTTTTTCATTTCCAACTTGATACCTGATAAGAGGTTGCCCAATGTGTCTGAGACCTAAGAGCTTCCTCATAGTCCATGAGGCATCACAAGATACCTCCATGGACCAAAAATACACTGCCCTTTTATGTTGTATGTATGAATCCACTTAACCCAAAGGGTGTCTGCCTTCTTACATACGGCCCACAAATGCCTAAGCATATATAGCTGCTTTATTCCAGTCCTTAATCCTTCGAAGCCCTAAACCCCCTTCGTCTTTAGGACAACAGAAATGAGCCCATTTCACCTTAGCTCCTGAGTGTTTGAGATCAAGTCTCGACCACAAAAAGGCCATAAGAGTGCCCTCAATCTCTTGAATTAACTTGCTGAGAAGGATGAATGATGAGTAGAACCCTTCCACCATAAGATATTGTTCTATTTCCCCCTTCCTTTCCCCCTCTCGCCCATTCGATCTCTTCCTTCCTGCATGTGTGAAGAAACAACAAATTAACATGACAATTAAATTAACATCCTAACTTTGAAATGTTTCCAAACGTAATTAGAAACACAAACCCCCCACTAAGGGCTATGTATGAACCCATGAAATGGGTCTGGTATCTTACGTGAAAAATTCGAATCTTACCTGTAAGATATATATAATCTGGAAAAGTATGAAGGCACGAAATACAAATTGGAAAATAAAGAGAAACATAATACTATCCCCAACCAAAACCGGAGCGTCACTTGCCAACGCATCTTCACACCAGTTAGCTTCTCGATAAATATGCTTGATAGACACCACTTCAAACAGCGCCATAAGGGACTTGCAATCAAGTAAGGTATTGCCAAGCGGGTGATTAGCCAAAGGTACAGTACTCTTCCTCTCCCTATACATACATATACATGTACATAAAATCAAAGGGATCTTCCAAGTCTCTATCATGATCAGCACTGAAATGTTTAAAATGGGTGCTTCTTCGATCCTCTCTACCCATTATATATCTTCATGATCACTTGAACTATAAAAAAGATATTCTGTGAATCACTTAACAAATTATCTTCATCATTTTCTTGTGAAAATCTGGCCCTTGTTCATTTAACAAACAAATTCCAACAAGCCCTTGAAGCCCATCATCCCCAAACCCAACAAGCCCATCATCTATACCTATACCCAACTTGAGGTTGCATTTGCATAGTTGGACTCAACTGGATCACGCTACTGTCGAATCTCAAATGTTCAAGAGTATTAGATAAGTGCATTTGGCAGGACAATGCGCCAATTTTCTATGTTAGATCGGTGACACTTAATATAACTGTTAGATTTCTTGTAGGGTTTCAACCTAAAACCTATTGGCTAAAGATGAGGAGCTAAGCAATGGTAACCTAGCTAGAAGATTCCAATGTAACCTAGCTAGAAGATTCTCACATTTTTTTTAGAAACTATCTGAGCAATGGTTAAACACTTTCGTATTGAAAATTGCCTCGCGCGTCTATACTCTCCCTCTTGCATGTAACCTAGCTAGAAGATTCTCACATTTTTTATATGTTGAAACAACCTTCGACGTTGAAAGTTGAGTAACTGAAAGTGCTCTAATCATCATTCAGATCTAAGCTAGCAACGAATATACAGATTAACTTAATTAAAATTGATTTCCTGCCGATAAAAAGAAAACTTAAACTAATTTCCCTTTTTACTTGTATTAATTGATCATGATACATAAATATAAGCATACACTTTATTCACACGAGGATCGGTACAAAGGAAATACATAAATATAAGCATAAACTTTATTCACATGAGTTTTAGTACAATACATGAATAAGACTAACTTTTTTCACACACAACTTTGTTTGGATGCCCAATTGAGTGAAAAGACTACCCAAACGCTTTGGTTCTTCAGTTTGAGAACAGATTTCTGTATATTTCCAGTGGAATTGACGGGCAAATCCCCAAAAACGACACTCCCAGGCACCATATAAATTGGTAATCGAACCCCACAAAATTCAATAATATCTTGGCTACTTGTCGTACTCCCCTCCTTGATCAACTTGACAAAAGCACAGGGCTCTCCCCTAACCGGTCATCTGGCCTTCCGACAACAGCCGTCGCCTCAACCGTTGGATGACTAACCAACACAGCCTCAATTTCAAGTGTGCTTATACTATCGCCTTCACACTTGAAAATCGTGTCCACTGCTCGATCTTTGATTCGTATGTCACCCCAAGGTCGTACCACCCGTTTTTAAATGCAGCTTGAGTTCCTTGTACGTCAACATCATGGTATTAATCCTCAACATCACCTCGCCAACGGTTTTCCCATCAACCGGTACGCTTGTCATCGTCGTTGGGTCTTTCACATTAACCCCTTCCATTACCACATTGTGAACCCCGTCAAGATCTATTATGCTGGCGCGATTATATTGATCAACTCTAAAGATCTTACAGTCACAGGGCCAAGGGCTTCTGTCATTCCATATGCATGAGAAACATTGAATCCCAATTCATGAACATTGTTCAAAATTTCAAGTTGTGGCAATGCTAGCTCCGGCAATCACTAATTAATCCACCTTTGTGGGAAGTGGCCGGTGACCGGCGAAGGGAGCTTCTGCAATGATGTTCAAGATGGTGGGTGCACCACATAAATGTACGAGTATGAAATCATTCAACATCACCTTGTGGATAAATATTGAGTCAAAAGATGGCTTTAGCTGTGACATTTTTGAGGCAGATATTAGTCCCGCCCAAAGCCGCCACAGCCCAAGTGAAGATTCATCCGCTGCAGCAGAACATGTCCACTATGCACAAAAACACCGTCTTTACGCTCATTTCAAACCGGAAAATTTGGGCAATCGAGTTGAGATAGGCAGCTCTATGGCTGTACACTATGCCGTTAGGCATCCCAATTGAACCTGAAGTGTTATTCACCGTGATTGGATCACATTCGTCTATTAGACTTACGATCTCAAAATCAAGTTTTCCCATTTCAAGAAGCCTATCGTAATCCAAACTACTCGGTGGAACTTCTTGTGTGGTCGAAAATGCCCCTGGATCACTGTCTCGGATGACAATAAGAAACGGTGATTTGGCTTTGGGGGCCGAGATCGCCTCTAAAGCTTTGAGGACAATTTGGAGATATTGATAGTGCACACAAATTATTTTGGCCTCCAATTGTTGTAATAACAATGCTATCATAGGTGGATCAAGCCTTGTGTTAGGGGCAGAAAAGACTGCCCCTGCCGTAGGAACTCCGAAGTACAACTCGTAATTAAAGTGCATGGATATTTGGGGCCAAAGCTGCAACCTTTTCACGTAACCCAAAAAAAGGGAATTTCGACTACGTTGTCACATGCTTTTAAAATTACATACATGCAAAATTAAACAACACAATTGCGTACGACACAAATGGGTTAGCCCCAAGGGCTATTCTAGATCTGTTGGTTGGCTGGTTTGACCAGTGTTTGATTTTTGGGGTTAAGCCGCAAGAAAGTATTTTTTTGTGATATTTCTAATCGCGACGTGAAGGATCTACCTTTGACCTAACTGGTAAGGAGATTAATTGAAATGCGCGTAAACTGGCATAGACAACCGTCCACTTGTATTCCATAAAAATATGAAGCGAAAGGTATTTGTTTGTTTTCTAAAAATGAATAAAAACTTGATTTAATTGTCTTGTGGTCTTTAAATGAAAATGTGATATTTTTATCATGATTCAAAGCATTTACTATCTTTTAAACCACTATTTTTTCATTATTTTTGTGAAAAATCAAGTCGTCAGTTTGGATACTGATAAATGCCTAATCAACAAGTGTAAAATAACACAATTTTTAAAATCGGGAGTAAAACGTGCCACTCCCCTAATTTTACTCCGTCGGAAAGTGGTACATCGATCTGACCCTCCCTTTCCTGGAAGGTCAGGAAAAATCTGACATGTGATTCATTCAACAAATGATAAAGTACAATGGAATGATCATCACTTCGATGGTCGCCATTCCATTGGCAGGTCAAGGAATGACGATTTTTGTTTTTTTTTGTAAACCATCACAGCTTAAGTGCGAAAGACTATTTTAAGTCTTTCAATTTAACGAAAACGGTATTTCTGTAAACTTACAACGTCTTCGCGGTTGAGACCCATCTGAGACAGAACCAACGCGAGCCTGATACATCTCTCACGAGTCTCCCTCCACAAATACCTCGTATCTCCATAAACAATGGAAACCTTATCGCCATAAACAAAAGCTGCTTGCTCTAAGATGCTTATAGGAGAGAGGGGAACATGATTGGCAGAGCATTTCACCAGACCCTCCATTTTTGTTGATTTTCCATGCAGTTGAAACGATGATTCTAAATCAAGAATGCAGGATGGTTGGATTTATTTTATAACATTGTGATCATTGATCGACTTGGGCTCTGTTCCATTAAAGTTCTTATTTTTTAAGTACTTATTTTTCGTTTTACGAGATATGTCATTCTTTCATAATACATCATCTTTAATTCAAAAAAGTACTTAATTATTTGAGAAATACATACTTATTTTAGTTAGTGAAACACACCCCTAAAAATTGATTCTTGGTGTGAGGTGATGCATGAACATGGATTAAGATTCTCTTGCGAGGTGACGCAAAATGAGACCCGCTATGGTTTTAATATTTATTTTATGAGTCGTTCATTTTTACATCTCGAAATGAAAGTTATTCACACAAAAAATAGGTTGATCGGACATTAACAAAGACTTGTTTGATCATATATGTATAAAAAGGAATGAACAGAACTCAAAACTTTGGCTGTCCATTTCCTCGTAGGAAATATATGGTTCGTTGTTTGTATTAGGCAATGATATGGACGGCAAATGCGTGATGTCCAAATAAGCACTAGCTAAGGAGAAGTTTTTGGGTGCCGAGCGGGTACCACACACGGGGTATTCCGATGAAAATCCCAACCGTCCAAACGTGTTTTCGACGGTCTAGATTTTTGAGAGAGAGAGAGAGGAGAGAGAGAGAGAAGAAGAAGAAGAGGAAGAGAGTGGTGGCTGGGGTGAGGGGAGAGAGATCGAGGGAATAAATCTGGACCGTTTAAAACATGTTTCAACAGGACCGCCACATGCACCCACTCGACACCCAAAAATTTCTCCTAGCTAATATTGGCAGCCAATGCAATAATTCCATTTGCATTTTCTAAAGAGTTTCTGTTGGATGAGTCTATCCTACATGGCTACATATGATTAGATTGTTTTGATTTGATTAATTAAATTCATCACATGGTAAATTGCAATAATGATAACGAAGGAAGTATGGACAAACTCGTGACGTTGATAAATTCGGTGGTTGATATCGTCGTAGAGATGAGAATTTCAAAGTTGGGTTTGTGTAAGTTTTGGGATTCCGAAAAATAAATTCTAAAAAAACGAATGAAATTCTCGTAATCTTGCAGTTGCAACAAACATGTTTATCAATTTCTACTAAAATCTGCAGCAGAATTTGAAGATAAAATCTAAAATCGTATAAACAGCTATCGCGAATGCGCCCTATATGGTGTTCGAGCTAGCTTATGCACACCTCGATTAATTATGTCTCCAGTCCGATCAAAGACAGATGATTCACATGAGACTGTCTCCCAGTATTTTTTATATTTCAAGGAATTCTACATCATGTACATATGCCACGAGTATGCTTTCCGGTCTTTGATTCGTATGTGACCATCGGGGTCCCGGACTCCATGGTCCCTCGTACCATACCACCCGTTTTTGAATACATATTGAGTTCCTTGTACGTTTTTAAGGTATCCCAACATCATGGTATTGCTCCTCAACATCACCTCGCCAATGGTTTTCCCATCAGCCGGCACGCTTCTCATTGTCATCAGGTCTTTCACATCAACCCCTTCCATTATCACATTGTGAGCCCCGTCGCGATCTTTTATGCTGGAGCGATCATATTGATCAAATTCCAATGATCATACGGTCACAAGGCCGAGGGCTTCTGTCATTCCATATGCATGAGAAACATTGAATCCCAATTTATGAACATTGTTCAAAATTTCAAGTGGTGGCAATGCTCCAGCAATCACTAAATCCACCTTTGGGGGAAGTGGCCGGTGACCAGCGAAGGGAGGAGCTTCTGCAATGATGTTCAAGATGGTGGGTGCACCACATAAATGTGTCACTAGTTTTTCTTCTTAGGTGTCACCAATTTTTGCTTAGGTGAGTTGGTGTTTAGCTCCGAAATGGCTCAAGGACTGAGCGGGCGTGCCAGGACTTGTCGCGTCCAAACGTGAAGGACTGGGCGTCCCTGTTCTGACTTCTAGATCTGAGAGAGCGATAGTGCTGCAAACCTAAGAGCTAGATTGCAGTGAAGGTCCGTGGTTTTGCCTCGTCGTGTGAGGACTTAGTAATTTCCTAACCGTGTAGGAAAGAAAGTAACAACGTAGAAGTACTTTACTATATCGTAATAATAAAGTAAGGGATGGAGAGAGATATGAATAACTTTATTATGTTGTGTAATAACAAAGTTGGGATACAAGAAAGACGAAGCTCGAATTACTTGGTGAAGTAATTGAGTAAAGGTGAGAAAATAGAGATAGTTGCTTCGCTGAGAAGGCTTTGGTTTTTAAGCGTTGAGCTTGATTGGTGTGGGAACCCTTTTTCCTTCTTTGCTTCTAGTATTTATAGGCGAATGTTGCACTGGTTCAGATCTGCCCTGCATTTCCTGCCTTCATCCTGAGCTGAAAAGTGTCCGAGTGGCCTCCAGATCTTGCCAAGTGTCGAAATAACTACCCACTTAAGGATCATGGCAGTTATTGGAGGTAAATATCAATTACCCATGTGTTAACTCTTGATCATGGGAAGTTAATGAGAATAATGGGCTTCCCCCATGATCAACTCCCGTGGAATAAAAGAACGTGGGCAACATGGCTTTATAGGCTGCCATGTCCAACAAGCTCCCTGATGATACCTCCACATTCTTCGATCATGGGTAGTTAGAAAAACCCATGGGCCTCCTCATCCTCTTTTTCCGTGGATAGCAAACCGGCATTGGCCATTTTGACCAAGTCAAATAGCCATGTGGCAAGTCTTCCACAATCTTGTTCCTATTTTTCCTCGTTGGACCTCCCCAGTTGCAACTATATTGGGCCACTTGACAAACTTAACACCTACAAGGCCTTTTCTTTTATAACAACCCAACTGGGCCTTGTAGTGACTTTTATAAACATAGCCCAATATCCGTAAATCCAATTTCCAGCCCACGAAGAACTAAAAATTAATCAGGCCCAATCAATAATACCTTGGCCTATTAATTTTGATCCAATAATTCTTCAATTTATGGCCCAATTTAATTAAATTTTTAATTAAATGGCCGTTCAGTGCTAGCCAGGACTGGGTGTCAAAAACGGGTGTAAACAGTTGGTAAGGGCTTATTGCGGCTAGTTGTCACCAATTTTTCTTCTTAGTTAATTTGGTCAAAGTCTTTGTTCTGTTTTTCTATTTAGGTCGTGGAAGGTCGGTGTTTGTATTAGGCAAATATGGACGGCAAATGCGTGGTGTCCAAACAAGCACTAGCTAGCGACAAGTTTTTTGGGTCCAGGCGGGTATCACGTACTCCCATGTGGTATACCCTGTCGGCGATTCCAATTGTCCAAATGTGTTTTAAACGGTTTGGATTTTAGAGAGAAAAAAAAGGAGAGAGAGTGGTGAGGTGAGGTGAGGGGAGAGAGAGTGAATAAACTGGGGCACGTGGCGGTTGGGATCCCCGTCGGGTATCACGTGGTGGTACCCACTTGGCACCCAAAAATTTCTCCTAGCTAAGACAGACAGCCAATGCCATAATTGCATTTTGAGGAATGGTACGGTACATGACACTCAGCCCATGAAACCGTTCATGAAAGGATTTGAACGGTCCAGCTTCACACGGTTTCATGGACCGAGTGTCATGTATGCTAACATTTTTGTTGCATTTTTAAAAGAGTGTCGGTTTGATCAGTCTATCCTACATGGCTACATGTGATTAGATTGTTTTGGATTTTGATTAATTTGACCGGGCAAATTGCAATAATGGTAACGAAGGAAGTATGGAGCGGGGTAGGAGACCTAGGCATTGTTCGTTTTGAAATCTCAAAATTTCTGGGCATGGTTTTCAATAACTTTTTCCTTTCTATCTCTCTCCAATCATTATTCTTAAAAACCTCTCTCGAAACCCCAATCAAACCGGGCCTTGGTTACGATATTTATGAACGTCATGAGATTACGATATCAAACACCGAATTCTCAAAAAAAGGAAAGAAATTCTCAAAATTCCGAAAGCTGGGTTTGGGTAGCTTACACATTCTCAAAAAAGGAATGAAATTTTCATATTCTCGCAGTTGTAACAAACATATTTCTTTACTTCTACTAAAATCCGGAATCTAAAATCTGCATTAGAATCTGAAGCTAAAATCTAAAATCGCCTATATATAATGTGTTCGGGTTAACTTACGCACACCTCAATTAATTCTCTCCCCGACCCGATCCACTAAAAGGCAGATCATTCACAACGAAACTGTTTCCCAGTATTTCTATCTCAAGGAATTCTTCATCACCATGAGTATATGATTTCCATTTCACCATATTGACCAGTGGCACCTACTATTAATCATGAACTTGAATATTCGTTTTTTCTCATTAAAGAACCACAACGTGTATTGCATGTTAGTGTCATTTTTAATGGAAGGCTGAACTCAATACTTCCTAATTTTATTTGATCAGCCAATACTTGCTGATAAAAAAAAAAATTTGGATCCCTAAATTATTTGAATGAAGTTACAATTTCCCACAATCCGATCGAGTCCTTGCAACCAAACACCATCTTCTCGGCTACCACTGCGTGCTCTCTCTCTCTCTAGAAAAATCTCTATTTTTAATTAATCTGAGATTAGAAAAAGGGAAATGATATTGGCACTCCAAAAATTGATGCAGGCACTCCAAAATACAAAGGAAAGTGGCTTTGGAGTTACACTGATTTTGAAGTGCTTGCATCAATTTTTGGAGTGCCAATATCATTTCCCTTGAAAAAGTAGAGAGATAGGAAAATCAATGGCCATCCAAGTATAAAACATTTATCCTTCAAATCCTTTACAAGTCAAGCAGTGAATCACACTATTACCAACACGTTTGACAAAACTAAACTTACACACACAGAAATAGCATGGCAATCCACTATCGACAAAACACCTGCAAAGGGGAGGAAACACTCCACGAGGGAGATTACAAAGAAGACCGAGCCACCCTTGCTTCATCTCTTCCCCAGATCTGGCCCAACCCGAAGCGGAGGTTGTGGAGGATAGGCCGGATGGGGGTTTGGGTAGGAAATGATAGCTAGAGGAAAGAGAGGCAAGCTCGCAGATCTATGATTGGGAGAGAAAAAAATACCCACAAGAGGTAGAAATCCTCCCCTCCCGCCTAGTACGGTATGGGTCGACCCGTACATCATCCAATCAGCGGATAAGACTAACTTTTTTCACACAACCAAATGCCCATTTGAGTGACAAAGACTACCCAAGTCTTTGGCCTTCTCTTTGAGAACAAATTTCTGTATTTTGCCAGTTGAATTTACTGGCAAATCCCCGAAAACGACACTCCCAGGCACCATATAATTTGGTAATCTAACCCCACAAAATTCAATAATATCTTGGCTACTTGTCGTACAGCCCTCCTTCAATTTGACAAAAGCACAGGGACTCTCTCCTAACCACTCATCTGGCCTTCCGACAACAGCCGTCGCCTCAACCACCGGATGACTAGCCAACACAGCCTCAATTTCAAGTGTGCTTATAGCATTGCCTTCACAATTGAAAATCGCGTTTGCTGCCCGGTCTTTGATTCGTATGTGACCATCGGGGTCACGGACTCCAAGGTCCCTTGTACCGTACCACCCGTTTTTGAATGCATCTTGAGTTCCTTGTACGTTTTTAAGGTATCCCAACATCATGGTATTGCTCCTCAGCATCACCTCCCCAATGGTTTTCCCATCAGCCGGCACGCTTCTCATCGTCGTCGGGTCTTTTACATCGACCCCTTCCATTACCACATTGTGAACCCCATCGCGATCTTTTATGCTTGCGCGATCATCTTGATCAAACTCTAAAGATCTTACGGTCACAAGGCCGAGGGCTTCCGTCATTCCATATGCATGAGAAACATTGAATCCCAATTTATGAACATTGTTCAAAATTTCAAGTGGTGGCAATGCTCCGCCAATCACTAAATCTACTTTTGTGGCAAGTGGCCGGTGACCGGCGAAGGGGGCTTCTGCAATGATGTTCAAGAGGGTGGGTGCACCACATAAATGTGTCACCTGTTAATAACACTACATTATTAAGAAAATACTTAAAAATAAATTAAGGGACTAATAAATGAAATGGACTATTGGTGTTTAGAGTATGAAATCATTCAACATCACCTTGTGGATAAATATTGAGTCAAAGATGGCTTCAGTTGTGACATTTCTAAGGCAGATATTTGTCCCGCCCAAAGCCGCCATTGCCCAAGTAAGGCACCACCCGCTGCAGCGGAACATGTCCACTGTCCACAAAAACACCGTCTTTGCGCTCATTTCAAGCCGGAAAATTTGAGCAATCGAGTTGAGATAGGTGGCTCGGTGGCTGTACACCGCACCTTTAGGCATCCCAGTTGAACCAGAAGTGTAATTCACCGTGATTGGATCACATTCATCTATTGGGCTTACGATCTCAAAGTCATGTTTTCCCATTTCAAGAAGTCTATCGTAATCCAAACTACCTAGTGGAACTTCTTGTGTGGTCGAAAATGCCCCTTGATTGCTGTCTCGAATGACAACAAGAAACGGTGATTTGGCTTTCGCGGTGGAGATCAGCTCTAAAGCTTTGAGGACAATTTGGACATATTGACAGTCCACACAAATTATTTTGGGCTCCAATTCTTGTAATAACAATGCCAACATGGGTGCGTCAAGCCTTGTGTTAAGGGCAGAAAGGACTGCCCCTGCCATTGGAACTCCGAAGTACAACTCGTAAAGCGCAGGGACGTTTGGGGCCAAAGCTGCAACCTTTTCACGTAACCAAAAAAGAGGGTTTCGACTACGTTGTCACATGCTTCTAAAATTACATAGTACATGCAAAATTAAACAACACAATTGGCTAAGATACAAATGGTTTAGTCGCAAGGGCTAGTCTGGTTGGTTGGTAGGTTTGCTCTCCGCACATTTCACTTGAACTCAATTCGTGGGATCGCCCCCAAGAAAATAATTTCTTGTGAATTTACTAGTCCCGTCGTGGATGACCCCTGTCTTTAACCGAACCGGAGAGGGGATTAGTTGACATGCGCATAAACTGATTTGGACATTCTTGAGACACAATCATAAAATTTTGTTATGCCATATTATATTTTGATCACGGCACCGCGCAATCTCAGCCGTCTGTTTATGCAATTAATGGTCCGAATTTAAAAAAAAACTATTCCAACGAATTGTTTTTTCAAAATTTGAATTGTCCAAAAAACTTTTGGACGCGCGCGATTGAGCGCGGTAAAATATATTCACGGTTCCGCCGTGAAAAAGTTTTTCTATTTTGATGACTTCAGCAAGAAGTTACTTTGTTTTATTAGATCCCTAAAAACAAAGGGTCGGAAAGTTACTTCAGCAAGAAAGTTACTTTGTTTTTATATTCACGGTGTTCCGGCAAGATACTTGCATATAGGTCTGTCAATGGATCGGATCGGATCCGAACTCGAACTCAAAAATCCGATCCGAATCCGATAATCCGAATATGGAGATCTCTCTCCCCATTTTTGTAGGTGGAGGTGGGTTGTGGTGGTGACTGTGAGTGGTGGTGGCGTGGGATTAGGAGATCTCTCTCCCATTTTTGCCAAAAAAAAAAGAGTATTTTTTTTCTTTTTTTCTAAAATTTTGAAAGTAAAAAAAAAGTGCGGATCAGATATCCAATGATTCCAATTTTACGGGTTTGGATTCGGATCGGATTCAAGCAATTTCGGATTCGGATCCAATCCGATTCATTGACAGACCTACATGCACATCTAAAAAAATCAAAGGGTCAGAAATTAGCGACTAGAAAAATCTCTCGAGGTCTTTTTTTTTATTTTAGTTGGCGGTAAGAAGAGTCGAATTTGCAAGTTCGCAAACTTCTTACTTGCTGATAATACACAATGACTTGATTGGGGAATCCTGTTGTCCCCACAGCATCCATGCGGAGAGCCTAGAACCCTGACGTTTAGGATAAACAACACTCCCTTAATAGATTAATCATTTATTGGTTTTTTGTGGTGCCATTTCTGGTCCAACAAAGATGATCCAAACTGCTCAATATTCTTAAATTATTTTTTATGGGTCTCTGTAAAAAATTAGTTTATCTGATATCTGTAGAGATTTTTTTTAGAACTCGTAGGACTACGAATTCTGAAAAAAGTCTCTACAGATATCGGATTGAGCTAATTTGTGGAGTCTATTTCGGGACCCATAAAGACAATTCAAACAGCTCAATAACCTCAAAATATTTTTTTATGGGGTTCAATAGAAAATTAGCCCAATCTAGTATTTGGAGGGGCTTTTTCAGAAATCGTAGTACGATGCCCTTGCAGAGAGCAGATTGAGCTAATTTTTTTTGTAGGAACTCCTACAAAATCTTCTAATAGTATTGAGCAGCGGTTTGAATCATTTTAGTTGAATCCAAAATAAGCCCCACAAAAAATTAATAAATCATTAATCTGGTTAAAAGTGTTTCGCTCAGCGAATTCTGAAAAAGTCTCTGCAGATATCGGATTGAGTTAATTTTTTTACAGAAACTCGTAAAAAAACATTCTAAGAATATCGAGCAGTTTGAATCATTTTTGCTGGGTCCGAAATGGACCTTACAAAAAACAAATAAATGGTCAATTTGCTAAGTCTAAACTTTTCATTCAAACAAGCCCTTAAGGATGTTGTCCCATGGGGACAACAGGATCCGCAATCCCTCAATGACGGTGGATCTATTTGGAAAAATATGACACGATCGAATTTAATAGACAGCCTTGCAATAATGCTGAAACGACCATTGACTCTTGGGAAGTTTCCTAGTAAGCAGGAATGGGCCAGTATAGAGGCTCGCGCGTCCTCCTCTAGTATTTTGAGGGAAAAAAAATGAAATGATAGTAAGTAATTAGTAACCTTTGAAATACAAGATACCAGTGTTAATTTCTAAATATTACGGGTTAAATATAAAAAAACATAAAATTTGAGGGTTAACATAGTGAGTACTCAATTATTTAACTCTCAGTTTTTACCCACAAAAATCCCCAATCGTTAAGAGGATTTCTCACTTTTTCTTCTCTCTGCCTAAAAAATATCCATGGCACACCAGACCCCTCTCTCTCTCTCTCTCGGTACAAAAATCCCACATCGTCAAGACTTTGAGGCAGTTTTCAAGAAAATAAGAACACTAGGAGAAGAGATTTTGAGAACCCTAAGTAATCTTGGTGAAATCTAAGTTCTATGAAATGTGTAAATACTAGACTTCGCAACACAATGGGAATGAACTTTTAACAAGTTTCTAAATCACTTACATAGAGAAGGATGTTGCGAAAAGGTTTGATACCGATTCTATCATCGATGCTTTTAATGATATGCATGAAAGAGCGTCGAGTGCAATTGAAGATGCCTCGTTTTACTAGATAGATTGAGGTAAGTCTAATGTTTTTGTAATATGTTAATTTATGAAAAGCATAATTAAGTATGGAGTGTTGGCTATTTTGTACATTTTTGAGTTTTAATGTATTCACGTTATTATGCACATTTCTCGTTATTTTTTTGTCTCGCGTACATGGTCGTCCCCGTATAGTGAAATTCTTGGCTTCGTCATGCTAGTAGGTATATAATTGGAACTCCTAACTCTATTACATTAGCAGAAATGATAAATTGCAATGGAATGATCATAACTTCAACGGTCACAATTCCATTGGCAGGTCAAGGAATGACGATTTTGTTTCTTTTGTAAACCATCTTAGCGAACATATGAAACTCTAAAATTTAACGTAACGAAAAGGGTGTTTTCGTAAACTTACAACGTCTCCGCGATTAAGACCCATCTGAGACAGAGCCGATGCGAGCCGGAGACATCTCCCATGAGTCTCATTCCACGAATACCTTGTGTTTCCATATATAATGGAGGCCTTGTCACCATAAACAAAAGCTGCTCGCTCTAAGAAGCTTATAGGAGAGAGGGGAACATGATTCGCAGAGCATTTCACCAGACCCTCCATTTTTGTCAATTTCCTTGCAAGTTGCAAGTGAAATGATGACTCTGGATCTAGAATGCATGCTAGTTGGGTTTAATTTATAATGTGTGATCATTGACTTGGATTCATGACTGCGTATATTGGTGAATAAAGAATTTGTTTGATCAGGAAATAAGTCATTACTTTTTAAAAAGACAATTTTAAGCTAAAAAATAATAGGCTTGAAATCTAAAAAATTAATTTTCATTTACATTATTTTTTAAGAAGATGTTCTGGAACGGGGTCTTGGAATTTTGAAGTGATGCATGAAACGAGTCCTGCTCCTCTCCAATTCATAGGGAATTGGAGGATCCTCCAAAAAAATCTAGTCCTGCCAGGTTTGGGGTTTACTTTTGGTTTTTTTAAATATTATTTAAAGTTCAATGGTCAGGATTATCCTAGTATCTCCAGCCCGAAAGCTCATATGGTATTTTACGGGTACTCAATTACTCCCAAAATATTTCTCAATTACATAAGAGTCTTTCCTCCCCCTTTTTTTAACAGCGAACAAAATTCTTTAATCTTCGAAATTTACAAAAAAAATCATTAATCCTCATTAATTTTTTTTGAATGACGTCTTCTCTCCCTGTTAAACCAGCCTTTGAATTTTTTTTTTATATAGCTCATGAGGATTTTTTTTACTAATATTATATCAATATTTTTTTTTTCCTTTCAGCATTGTTTTCACTGATATTATCTTATTATGTAGCTCATGAGAATTTTTTTTTACTGATACTAGTGTATTTCCACATGTGCTTCGCACTGTATCGTGTGTTCATTGATATAGTTGTTCTTGTATATATGAAAGTTGAAATTAAGATTCAGTTATGGAAATTAGAAAGAAATCGTAAGAGCAAGTAATTGAACATAATATAATTTTTACAGAAAAAATATTGTAGAAGAAATGTGAAAGGAGTTCTTTTATTAATTGTGTGAATCTGATAGTTCTTTGAACCTGCACCTGTTATTAAAGTTACAATATGAAATTTTACTAATATTTGGAATTTGATAAATTGGTGCCTGAAATGTGATAATTGGAGAATATTTGGGGAGTAATTGGGTGCCCGTAGAATACCATATGAGCTTTGGGGCTGGAGATACTAGGGTAATCCTGACCATTGAATTAGAATTGGAGGATCCTCCAATTCCCTATGAATTGGAGAGGAGCTGGACTCGCATGAAACATGCCACTACAAGAAAATGCACCAAAGGCGACCTGATTGCCGATGCAATGCATTTTATGTCGGCAAAAGATAAGCTTTTGCCGATGCAAAAGTTGTTTGTGTCGGTAAATGTAAATTTTTTGGCGACGAAAAGAAGCGCGTCGGCAAAAGTAAGGTTGGTGGGAAATATTCTCCCGCGAAATATTTGCCGACGAAATATTTTCTAGCGATGAAATGTGCATCGGCAAAAGTTGAATATTTTGGCGACGACATTTTTGTGTCGGTGATAGTAACTTTTGGCGATAGAACGTGCATCGCCGAAAGATTTATAAATCTTTCGGCGATGAAATCTTTGTGTCGGCAAAAGTAAAAGTTGAAAAAAAAATTGGCAAAAAAATTGAAAAACACATGGATATCTATTAATTTGCGAAAAAGAAAGTTTGATTTTTTTTTTTCAAAAAATATATATTTTTAGGTTCTAAGTTTGTGGACTAAAAAATTTTTGTGGAACAGAGGGAGTATATACATATATGTGTGTGTGTTTGTGTTATTTGTATGTATAGACAATATTATGTGGTAAATATAAGGTACGTATATAATTTCGTATTTGTTAGTTTTTTGTCGATTATTTGAGGATTATTGCTTCTTCGTGGTGAGACGAATCTAAAAAGTATAAAATTATGATTAAAATCCAATTTTTTTGAATAAAGATAAAAAGTAAGCCAATAAACTAATTTTTTTTGTCTTCATTAAAAAAAATTGGGGTTTGATCGTAATTTTTTACTTTTTAGATACCTCTCGTCACAAAGAAGCAATAATCCTCAAAAAATCGATGAAAAACTAACTAATGCGAATTTTGTTTGAATAAGGACAAAAAAGCTTTCTGGCTTTAATTAAAATGCCAAACGAAGCCTAAAAGATATAAGAGTATGTAATAATGTATCTTGTGTAAAATATTGTATATATATGTACTGTATATGTAGGGATAAAAAAAACTGTATATGTAGGTTATATATATTAGATATTGCAATATTATTAATGGAAAGTAAGTTGGTGCAGTAGACACGTGATGTAGAGACTTCGAGGTCTTGAGTTCGAAACACTGGGCATGCGAAAGCACAACACCAGCAGATGTACATTTTTTTAAAATTGACTTTTGGCGACGCAAAAATTTCGTCAGCAAAAGTGTCACACTCTTTGATTTTAAAATCCCTTTTACCGACGCTATACCATTTGCCGACAAATATGCCGATGCAAGCTTGCATCGCTGAAACTATACTTTTGCCGATGAATGATAATTCACGTCGGCGAAACCCTTTCCCAACATATCAACGCCGACAGCTTGCGACACAAAAATTTTCGTCGGCGAAAACCTTTGCCGACCCATATACACTTTTGCCGATGTACTTTGTTGTGTCGCCAAATCTGCATTTTCTTGTAGTGTGCGTTTAGATTCCCTTTGAGGTGACGTAAAATGAGACCCACCATAGTTTTATTTATTTCATGAGCCGTTCATTTGTAGACCTTGAAAATGAAAGTCATTCATGAAAAAGGCAGGTTGATAAGACATTAGTAAAGAGTTGTTTGATCATATTTACATAAAAAGCAACGAATGGTTTTATTCTAGTTGTCCATTTGAAATGGTTCATTTAAGAAGAAATTAAATAGATATCCTATTTAGAGAACTTATTTAGTAAGTCATACTTTGAATACTTATGTTCTCATTTTTAAATTGGTTGAATACTCCATTTTGTCATTATTACTTAACTCTCTCTCTCTCTCAAATATTTATAACTCTCATTTGATAAAGTGCATCTATCTCTTTTGTCAAAATAAAAAATAAAAAATTACAACTATCCTTCATTTTATTACCTTTCATATATTTTGAAACATGGTACGTGGATATTCAAATCGACAATGTTTTTGATACTCAAATACTCTATGATTAATTTTTGCAAATTCTCCATGAAAATTTAGGCTCAATAATGACAACAAATTCATCATTTCTAAAAATATACCATATATTATCATGAGATATTTTCACACAAACTCATGCATATACTCAAATCAACCACATTTTTTATGAATTATTTCAACACCATAAGACATTTCGAAACATGGTGGCTATTTAAATCGATCATGTTATTTTCTAAAAAATCACCATCAAACATATTGTCTCTGAATTGATCTAAGTTAAGAACATGTTTACATAAATAATAAATTCGTAAACATGGTAAATATGCAAAACAAAGGAATCACCGAATATATATATTTTTCCATGGACCTGCTACATTCCAAGGAAACACCGAATAATTTCTCTGGAAGCATTGAATCATTCTCTTTCTCTCGAGGAAGCACTGATCGAACCCTTCTCTTTTCCACAGACCTCCGAGCATGAGAGTCCGACGAACATGGCAACGGTAGGAGTGGCTATGGCTTTCATGGCAGTCGGGTGCAAAGAGATCTTTGCCAGCGCTTGATCTACAGCCGTTGCTTTCACCTCTTCCCTTTCTCTCACCATTAGTGATCCCCATCTATCGCCGTGCACCGTTTGTCCGATGTTGTCACCTCTTCGTTTTTTTTTTTTGTAAAAAAAATGTACAGTCAGATGAGAAAGTGGAATAATGGACGATATATACTCGGATCAGGATCACGGATAACGGCGGGTATAATGGGATTATTCGATTAAAGTAGAAATAAAAAATGGTGGTCAAACATTAAAGAAAGGTATTTTGGGGTTTAATTAAAATTCAGGATAGGAACTTAAGTATTTAAACGGTACGACTTAAGTATCTATAGCGGACATAATGAATATTTAAGTTACCCTTCATTTCAGTAGATATTGATGTCCAATTAAACTGACTTTTTTACGAGAATCACTTATAGAATAAACAGTTTGGACCTGTCAATGAAACAATGATGGATTTCAACTAAATTTACAAAATCACTTGAGCAATTATCTGCAAGAATAGCCCCTTTTTTCTCTCTAAATTTTTCTCTCTGCTAGGTTATCTCAAAAGTCACAGCAGCCCCCTCCTTCCCCTCGTCCCCAATGGGTTTTACACTCATTTTTGGCGGCAGGAGGGGAGGGAATTCTTCTCCCCGTGGGGTTTTTCTCTCCCAATTTTTTGATGTGGAGTTTTTTCTTGAGTGTTTTTGTGCACAGATTCTTCCTCCTCATTTGTTCTGGTTATTCAAAGCTCGTTTTTTTCACTTTTTTCCCAGATCTGAAGTTCCTACTACGTGTGTGGTGGTGGATGGGTTCGGTGGTGAGGTTGCGACGGTCTTTGGTAGGGGCAGAGGCAGACGTTTTTGGGTTCTCTGGTTCCGTTTGGAGCTCGATCTGGCGTTAACAGGGTGCAAGGCATGTTGATCCAGAGTCGGTTCGGCTCCTTTGGCGTTTCTCATATTTCGGCACTGGGGGCAGAGCGTCTGCAGACAGCGTCGATGTTGCTCGGCGTTTCTGTGGAGTTGTGTCTTGTTTTCTGTTAGGGTTGGGTTTGGGTTGATTTTTCTTTTTGGTCTTTTGGTTCTTTTCTTTGGTGTCTCCAGATTTCTCCCAGTTTGTGGGGCTTCTCTCATCCCTGCGTGGGTGGTTCTGTTACTTTCTGCTGTGCTCCGCCTGTTTGGAGTTGAGGGTTTAGATGGAGTTGGGTGTAGTATTTGGACGGAGTTCCCTCCTTTTGATTTCTTGATCCTTGTTTAGGGATTGAGTTTTCTCCTAATGTTCTATTCTCTTGATCTATAATATTACCTGTTATCGTTGTGGCAAAAATAAATAAAAAATTATCGGCAAGAATCATTTACTTCGCGTGGACAAGGCGTCACTAGTGGGCATATTGAGGCTAGATTCGGCAAGAATCATTTACTTCGCATGGACAAGGCACTACTATAATAATAGACTACAATAATAGATATGCGTCACACTAAGGAGATTCACAAAGATCACGGTTTTCAGTGAAAGCGTAATAAAAAGTGGTGCTTAAATTTTTTTTATCGCAGTTTAAGTCCAAAACTGAGATAAAAAGTGAATTTTAGCGCAGAATAAAAGACATCGCTCTTGCGGCGAGATAAAAGAAAAACATCACCCCCCTTGCAGCGTGATAAAAGATTTTACGATGGAAAAAAATGAGTTAAAAGATCTCGCTCTTGTGGCGAGATAAAAGGACGGAAAAGAATGAGATGAAAGATCACGCTCTTGTGCCGAGATAAAAGAGAAAAGATCTCACATTTATAGCATGATAAAAAACTTTAGTACAGAAAAAAACGAGATAAATGATCTCACTCTTGCGGTGAGATAAAAAGCCTACCCATTTAGGCGCGCGGTTTGAATTTTCACGTGGGCGGGCTGGTACTCATTTAGTAGTAAAATTTAGTTGTTTCGAATGTCTTCCAAGTGTTTGACACATTAGGTAAAAAAATAATTATATTATTATGGCTTAGCCTTGTCTAAAAAGGATTGAAATCTAATTGAGAAGCCACAATTGAAATTGAAATTCAATATAAACACAAAATTCATGTGAAATGGTTAGTTTATAAAAAAAAAATCTAAAGTTCGTCCATAATGTTACAATCTTTAGGTTGTGATAATTTTCATAAAGTTTGTCTATATCATGTTAATTGCATTTCAAAAAATTCAGCAAATTTTAAGGAAAAAAAAAGTTTTCTCTCTCTAGGAAGTAAGTATAAATATTTTTGTTATGCTATTGTAACAGAAGTTCTTGGCTAACTTAGTGGTAAGCGCTTGAGAAATCAACCAAAGGTGCATGGGTTCAAAACTTGGCAATGACAAGAAAAGAAGGTCTAATAGATACAAAAAAAAGATAACGCGTAATAATTTTCCATCTCAGTTTATGGTGTGATTATTTTGAATTTTCAATCACGGTTGTAGACTGTGATCTAAAGTGACATACAATCACACCCAAGAAAAAGAAACGATCACGCCCAAGGGAAACAATCACGGTTTATAACTGTGATAAAAAAAAAAAAAAAAAACGATCACACCTCAATAACTGTGATTGAAAATTCAAAATAATCAATTTCTTCGCGTGGACAAGGCGTCACTAGTGGGTTTATGGAGGCTAGATTCGTTAAGAATCAATTTCTTCGCGTGGACAAGGCGTCACTGACTCACTAGTGGGCTTATTGGGGCCAGATAACACCAATTTGTCTTTATTTAATTTGGTCAAGGTCCTTTTTTTCTGTTTTTTTACGGCAAATGCGTGATGTTCGGAGCATGACAGATATTCAAATCAACCATTTTTTCGATGCTCAAATCCTCCAGATTAATTTCTGCAAATTCATGAGTAATTTCTAAAATATACTCCTCTATGTATTATCATGAGATATTTTCACACAAACTCAATCACGTACTCAAATCGACCATATTTCAGCACCATAAGACATATTTTGAAACATGGTAGATATTCAAATCGATCATGTTTGCTATGAATTAGTTTCTATAAAATCACCATGAAACATATTGTCCCAGAATTGATCTAAGTTAAGAACATGGTTACAAAGATAATAAATTTGTTCACATGGTAAATATGCATAACAAAGGAATCACCGAATAATTTCTATCGAGGAAGCATTGAACCATTCTCTTTCTCCCAAGGAAGCACTGAATTGTTCTCTTTTCCATAGACCTCCGAGCATGGGAGTCCGCAAACAAGGCGACGGTAGGAGTGGGCGATGGTGTTTGTGGCGGTCGAGTGCAGAGATCTTTGCCGGTGCTTGATCTACAGCCGTCACTCTTCACCTCTTCCCTTCCCCTTACCATCAGCGATCCCCATCTATCGCCGCTCACCGTCCGTCCGTAGGTTTGGGTTAGGAAAACTTGGAGATTTCCTTCGCTGATCAACTTCGTAAGTGTCGTTGGCAGTTCCGATGTTGTCTCCTCTTCGTTTTAAAAAAAAAAAGTACGTTTAGATGAGGAAGTGGAATAATGGACGAGATATTCTCGGGATTAGGATCAACGGATAATGGTGGGTATAATGGGATAAATCGATTAAAGCAGAAATAAAAAATGGTAGGATGAGGACTTTAAAATGGGATAAATCTAAAAATATACCATGTATTATTATCATGTGATATTTTCACACAAACTCATGCACGTACTCAAATCGACCACATTTTGTATGAATTATTTATGCACCATAAGACGTATTTCGAAACATGATGGATATTCAAATTGATCATGATATTTTCTATAAAAAAATTACGATGAAACATATTGTCTCAGAATTGATCATGTTACAAAATAATAAATTTGTTAACACGGTAGATATGCAAAACAAAAGAATCACCGAGTAATTTATCTTTTCCATAGACCTGCTACATTCCAAGGAAGCATCGAATAATTTCTCTTGAGGAAGCATTGAACCATTCTCTTTCTCTCACGGAAGAACTTGAACGATTCTCTTTTCCATAGAACTAACTCCGAAGATGAGAGTCCGACGAACAGGGCGACGTGGGCGATTGTAGGACCGTAGGAGTGCGCGACGGCGTTCGTGGCGATCGGGTGCAGAGATCTTTGCCGGTGCTTGATCTACAACCATCACTCTTCACCTCTTCCCTTCCCCTCACCATCAGTGATCCCCATCTATCGCCGCTCACCGTCCGTCCGTAGGTTTGGGTTAGGAAAATTAAACTTGGAGATTTCCTTCGCCGATCAACTTCGTAATTGCCATTGGTAGTTCCGATGTTGTCTCCTCTTCGTTTTTTTTTTTTTAAAACAGTATGGTTAGATGAGGAAGTAGAATAATAGATGAGATATTCTCAGGATCAGGATCAACGGATAATGAATAACGACGGGTACGTATAATGGGATAATTCGATTAAAGCAGAAATACAAAATGGTAATTCGATTAACGCAGAAATAAAAAATGGTAGGGTGTGGACTTAAGTATCTATAGGGGACAAAATGAATATTTAAGTTACTTTTCATTTCACTAGATATCGATGTCTAATTAATCTGACTTTTTTACAAGAATCACTAACAGAATAAATGGTTCAGACCAATCAATGAAATAATGATTGGATTTCAACTATTTACAAATAATCACTTGAGCAATTATCGGCAGGAATTTCACTCGATATTGATGTCCAATCAATCTGACTTTTTTACAAGAACCACTTACAGAATAAATGGTTCGGACCAGTCAATGAAAGAATGATTGGATTTCAACTATTTACAAATAATCACTAGAGCAATTATCGGCAAGAATCATTAATTCTTCGTGTAGACAAGGCGTCACTAGTGGGCTTATTGCGGCTAGATAACACCAATTAATTTGTCTTTATTTAATTTGGTCAATGTCTTTGTTCTGTTTTTTTTTATTTAGGTCGTGGAAGTTTGTTGTTTGTGTAAAGGGAGGCAAATATGGACGGCAAATGCATGACGTCCAAGCAAAGCTCAAACATTTTAAAACACAAAATAAATTTCACACAATCTAACGATCCAAAATATCTTGATTTAGAGGTACACCAATTTCTCGGTACAGAAGATTTGAGATTGACAGCACAATAATTGCAAAATTTTTAAAGACTTTGTGTTTGATCAGTCAATCACATATGATTAGACTGTTTGGATGCTTATGTGCCAACTTCGTTGAGATGTTTGTTATGGATTGTGATGCCGTTTATATTCTTGTTCCCTTTAGTCTTTGTACTAATACTTATTCATAGATTAATAAAATTTCTTTGCTGTTCAAAAAAAAAAAATATAGATGTTCGGATTTGTTTAATTTCACTGGCAAAGTTGCAACAATGGTAATGAAGGAATTAAGGACAAACAAGGTGTAGTGGGCCGAACCGGCAAGGGCGGCAAGGGTTCTTTGGTCTGCCGGACCAGTTGTTCAGATTGACGGGCCGAACCGGCCATGACAGACCCACTCAAGTGAATACCTTGTCATGACCGATCTGAGTGCCCAAACCGAACCATACCAAACCGGGTCAATTGCTAACCGACCCATGAGACAGTGGGCAGACTTGCATATATGGTAGGCAAACCATTTAGGCACATGAGCATAAGCGCTAGCTAAGGCTCCGCACATCGTGCAAGACGTGACGCTAGACGATTATAGCATGTGCCTAGGACGAGGTTAATTGAATGTTAAGCCAAGAGATCCCTGCAAAAGATAAAGGACCGTACTAATCCTAAGATGTACGCTGTTCCCATCTGCTCAATACTTGAGCTCAGTTCATCTCCATCTCCTTCAGGGATTTACTTAACTATCGGAATACCTCTCCACTCGTCATTGGTCGAACAGGCACTAATGGGATTTTCTTGCCATGTAGGTTCAAGTTGTGAGGCAGAGCTTAGTGAAGATCTGAACCAAGGAGGAAAACGAAGGAAATCCGATCAAACACCCCCACTACAAAAAATTTGGGATCTCCCAACGGTTTTCTAGTAGCGCTTGGAAAAACCGTCGGTATAGATGGTGTATAACGACGGTTTGCAAAACGTTACTAGAAACAGGACTATAGCGACGGTTTTCATGCAACCGTTACTAGATTACAAGACTATAGCGACAGTTTCCAATAACCGTTACTATAAACCGGACTATAGCGACGGTTTTTTTTATAACTGTTACTAAAACAAGGTCTCGTTTGTTGGGAGAATTTGAGAGAGAGGTAGGAGACATAATCTCATGAAGTTCATAAATTCGGTGTTCGATCGATATTGCAAATTAGATCTGCTAGCTACGCATATATTGTGCACAGATTACGGTGTAGGGCTTACTACAGGTCTCACACAAATGATCCAAACCGTTCATTAAATGTAAAACATTTTTTCGAGTATCTCAAAAGAAAAAAAACCCGTTTACAATCATCCAACTTTTGTGTAAAGACCCTTGAAAAACGTTTTATCTTTAATGACCAATTCGAATCATTTGTATGGGACCCGTAATGTGTACCATATCTATGCTGTTAAACTTTTTGATTGCAAATTACACATCTCCCGATGGTGTCGTCATAGTGCTCACATCTCTTAGTTATCCCACTGGTTTGTATGATGACGAACATTGAAGATTGTCACAATTCCAACCAAAATAAAGACCATTTTTTTTTGGTCTCTCTAGTATTCTTCGTTCTGTAAAGATTCTTATTTTTTTAAGTACTTATTTCTCGTTTTACGAGATATGTCATTCTCTCACAATGCATTACCTTTAATTTGGAAAAATAAGTACTTATTTTAGTTATTCGATTCCGATGGAACATTATGGTAATATGATTTTTCAATCTGTGCTAGGCTAGTTATAAATTTTTTTTTGTTTTACAAGACATGTCATTCTATTGCCAAAGTCGTTTTGGGTCCGCTTTATATACATCACATACATATCCTATGAGTTTAATACGCTTTCCGTTTATCACGCAACTAAAAAAGGGGACCTAATTGTTGATACGCTGCTGATAAAAAAAAATTGTTGATATGCTTTCCAGGTCACCATGCATATTGACCAGTGGCATGCACCTACTATCTGACTGTGTTCGGTTCGGCTCTAGAGACTCAATCCTTTTGTTTTGGGAGCGGTCTTCGATAACTTTGTCTTCTAATTATTATTCTTATTTTTTTTAATCTATTTCTATCCTCTCATTATCCCGAAAAACCTCCCTCAAAACCCAAACCAAATAGAGTCCTTCGTTTTCAATAAAAGAACCACAAAGTGTACTGTTAGTGTCATTTAAATTTAATAGAAGACTGAACTGATCAATAATACTTGCTAAATTATTTGGATCAGGGCTTCTTTTTTTTTGGCTAAATAAGCCAATAAGTGGCTTATTTTTGTATTTATTAAAAAAAAAATTGGGTTTCGATATTAATTTTTAGATTTCTTTCGTCATGACAAAGCAATAATCTACAAAAAAATTGACGAAAAACAAAAAATGCAAATTTTTTTTTGTGTAAAAATAAAAAATAATCCAAAAAATAATTTATTTTTGCCATTGTTAATTTTTTTGAAAGAACACATACGTTGCTTGGTAAAGACTTCGAGGGAGATTTTTTGGGCTATTGACCAGTCCGCCTTTTGCACTCATTTCACCACGGCAGTCCTGCGAGACTGGAGATAGATAAATAGAGATGGTAGTAATAAGTGGAGAGAAAATATATGGGAAAAAAAAAATCTCTATCGGTTGATCTAGTAACTTTTTCAAAATGATTTTAAAATAGGCAACGATAAAAAGATGGACGGACAAGCAAATGGGACGGAGGGAGTATGAGATTATGATTTTTGCTTACGCACAAAAGTGTTGGTTAAAGATTTAGAAACGAAGTGCAGTAGGTGTAGGAAAACCATTAGTTAATAAAAATTATAAATAAAGTCGATTATCAGTGATGAGGGATAATATTTGTAAATAAAGTTAACAATATCTTTTGTAGATTTAAATCCAGTGTATAGACACTCATCAGTCATCACTGGTAAAGAGATGAGGCAGCGGAAGCTTCCTAGATAAAGTAGTGTGAACTGTGAAAAATGTCAACAAACGTGACAAACGCCCAACTGTGAAACGTTTTTAAAACGTAATTTGGAGACACAAAACCCCCCGCTACTCCGTTTAGTTGTCGGCAATGTTATGTGAAAAATAAATTCTCAAGAGAAGCGGAGCGATGTGAAGTAAATGAAGGCGAAAATTTAGTTTACTGTATATGTTATCTCGACAAGAAATGTCACAAGGAAACAAAAATTCCTTCATTTTGGCTGAACCTATCTGGCAAGAAAGTGTTTTGTGGAATGGGGGGTGCTGTAGTGCAGCACCCGCTGCACAACAATCGGCACGAATGGATTGGATTTAATCCGAACTCCTATAAATCTAAATCGTCCATTAAATGTTCGGATTAAAATTCGAGCCGTACATTGCCAAACGGTGTAGTACGGGGGTGCACTACAGCGCACTCTGAACCCATGTTTCCTATTAAAAAAGTTAAAGTTGTGGGTCCCACAACTTTATTGGCAAGTGAACACACTAAAAGTTACGAAAAAGCTGATTTTTGTACAACTGAACGTGGCTTATGAAGATAACCTAGAAAGCTGGAAAAAGTACAAACCCATGTAATGGTCAGGTTTTCAGTAGGGATGGCAACGGTGCGGTTTGGTATGGTTCCTGGAAAAACGAAAGCAGAAACCAAAACAAATACCTAAAACCAAACCTGGTGATTTTCATTTTATCTAAACTATAACCAAAACCAAAGTTTTTGGTTCGATACAATTTTTCGCCAAAACCTGCGAGGCTAGTAATGGTTCTACAAGTCCAATACATACTTGAACAAATTTTTTACTTTAGAAAAAGTGTACATTTTGTCATTATTCAAATTTTTTTTTTCGCGTTTGTTAGTTTTGCACTAAATTTTTGTGGATTATTTATTCATCTCGACAATAAGAATAGGAAAAGTATTTTTTAAAAAAAAAATTTACCCAAATATTTTGGGAAATAAATACTTTGGCGCAAATTAAACTAACAAATGCGAGAAAAATTGAATAAGAACAAAATCTACAGTTTTTCTAAAAATAAAAAAAGTGTTAGTAGAACGGGGAATATGAAAAAGTGGGAAAGAGGCACCAATCAATCCATATCTACTCTGGAGGGAAACTAAAACCCAAAAATATTCAATTCTGTGGGGGATCGTTACAATCAGTCACTCCGGCATATCAAGCTGATCAGAAACCCTCCGGTGAACGATGCTGCGAGGTCTACCGAGTTGGTAGTACGTGAGCCGTCCAACGTGAGTCCAGAGAGAGAGAGAGCGGGGGGGGGGGGCGGGGGCGGGGGGCGAGTTTAGATAGAAACCTAAGCCCCCGTACAGTTGCAGTGTTGCACGGAAATGATGGAAAATGATAAAAAAATCAACTTTTTTGTAACTGTCTGTGTGTTCAGTTACCGGAAAGCTTCTAGGACTCATAGCTTCAACTTTTTCACTAAAGAACTTTTTTTTGCAAAATAGGTCTTGACAAAAGGAATGAATTTTTATTTTCCTGCAAGATTTCTTATCAATAGAACACACATGGAAATAAAAAAAAATTCATTTAATTCACCTCACTTCACTTTTCCTGGTAACCAATTTCTCATACAATATTTCCGACAACTGAACGGAGCCTAACAGAGGTTGTATATAGAGGTGTATATATGTATATAAGTGTGGTTTTTGGTTTGGTTATCACCAAAAATCGAAACTGTAACCGAACCGCCCAGTTTAAAAACCACACCAAACAGTTCAGCACAGTTCGGTTAACCAATGGTTGAGATGAGATTTTCATCTCTAGTTTTTGAGAAATTTTTCAGTGCCGAATGGGTACCACGTGGTGCTCGCTCGGCACATCCGAACAGTCCGATGCTGTTTTGGACGGCTCAGATTTGGAGAGAGAAAGAGGAGGAATGAGAGGAGAGAGAAAGTTTTAATTTGAGCCGTCCAAAAATGCATTGGACGGCTCGGGAGTGCCGAGCGGGCACCATGTGAGATGGGTCTTGTATCTTACGGATCAAAACATGTAATGGGTGAAGCCTGCTTGGGCTAGAGCCGGGACGGCTGTACCCAAAAGCCGGGCCAGTTTTGGGCCTAGGGTTTGGCCGTCTCACGATCTGAGGTTGGTTCGTTGGTCTATAAATACATTCCGAAATTATTTTATAGGATAATGAGAAGTTCGGGAACTTCCGAAAACAAGAGAAAATCTGCTGTAACTCTTGAGAGAATTTGAGAGGAACTTGTAAGGTTTTTCCATTAATCAATAGTGAATTGGTATGGATCCCGAGGAGTAGGCAAGGTGCCTATATATTGTGTGTCTTGCTTTTTCTCTTGCTTTTGATTTCTCTTGCGTAATTATTCTGTGATTCATATATAACATCCAAGATCCTTTTTTTTTTGTATGTGTCGGTGAGATTGAGTGCGTAGTTCGATAATTTATATTCCAATAACTGGTATCATCAGAGCTAGGGTTCTATTATCCAACGGTTAGAGATTTTCCAACCACTAGTATCTGAGTCGCGGTTGCGGATAGTGAATTCAATAAATATATGGTTTCAATTTGCTTTTAATTTCTTTTAATTTATTTTGGATCGTCTGTTGACCAGCGCAACAAATTCAGAAGACCTCTCTGGTTAAGCGAGTAACTATTTGGTGGTTTTAGGACACCCCCACATGTGTTCCAAATTTTTTTTTCCTACCATAAATTCATGTGAGGTTCATGTATTTGATCCTGGGTCACACATTGAATTTGCAGTGAAGAATAATGTTGATGCACCCAGTACCACCCAATATTTTTTTGTCGTTTAAGGGGAGAATGTGAGAAGCTCAAATTCAAACATCCCACCCATCCCTCTATACCACCTTAAAACTTAATTTTGTGGGTAGATCCATATTTTAAACCAAATCGTTTATTTCGTAGATATCGAAAACAAGAACATGCTTGTAAAAAATCAATTTGTATATTTTGTTAACAACAAAAATAACTTTAATCCTAAACCGTTCATCACATAAGAGCAAGTCCAATGGCGGGGGCTATAGCCGTTTTACATCCCAAATAATAGAACTCAATTCTCCAATGGGGCCATAGAGCGGAAAACCATGTTCCAAGTATAAGGTCTCTTATGCTGTATTTGGATGAGTTTTTGGAAAAAAAATTATGAGAGTAATGATTGGAAGTAGGGGTAATGAGTGGAGAGAGATAGATAAATAAATGAGAATATTAATGATTGAAAATAAGGGTAATGAGTGAAAAGTAATTATTGGAAGTAGGGATAATGAGTGTTTTTTGAGTTGAAAAAAAAAATCCAAATCTTGATCCAAACAAGGCATTAGTTTTCTAAAACATCGAACATGAAATCTTAAAATTTTCTAACATGATACAATTCTTAGAAGTATGTCCACTATAAAATAACCTTATGAAGTCAAACATAAGAGAAGAATATAATTATTGTGTTTGTTTGCCATTTTAGTTTTGTTTTTCAATCATTACCCTATTTATTTCTCCAATCATTACCCTATTTCTCCAATTATTACATTGCATCCCTCTCTATCTCTCTCTGTTTATTATCCCACTCTCCAATCATTATTCTATTTCTCTCTCTACCCACTACCAAAACTAAACTAAACTAAAATGCCAAACAAACAAAGCCACGCGTATCATCTCAAAACAACGGTCAATGGTGAATGATATGAATATTAACTAGAAACTGAACATAAAGTTGTAACCGTATTCATCGAAATATAATACGGGATTCGTAACGGCTAGGTCATCAGCAAATGCAATATTCATAATGAAGAGCTAGCCAAATTTTTTTCCATTCTGCTAAGTTTAGTTAATTCAAAACACAAATTGATCACCAGTCATCATATCCATGATGAAGTCGTTCTAAAATAAAAACAGATGAAATAGGAATATATAGTCGTTCGGAGGGTGTGTGTGTCTCCTCTGCCTCTTCACATACCTGCTATAGAAGGATACCGAAAATATATAGCCGATGGATTTATTTCTTACTTATTGCTAATTAATATTGTAACGGAGATGGTTTAATACACAATAAGTTTTGTAACGGTAAGTAAAATAAGGAATGATAATTGCATAAAGGAGCAAATATTTTATTTTAATTAAATTTTTTTTTTTGAAGATGTTAATTAAAATATTCCAACACTTGATCCATTGTAAAATAGGTTAATTAATTCCATGCATTATCAAATTTCGAGTTTTTCTTTTTTCTCTTCTCCAGATGGGTCCTTCCTGTGAGTCTACATTTTTCTCCCATCCAAACTCGTGATTACCGAGGAATATCAGAGTCCATTTTCTTTCCATTTTCTCACCAAATTAATCACACCATCCAAAAACAGACAAAAGCTAGCCCAGTGGCATGTTGTAGCAACTTTTCCATGGAAACTAAGCAGAAAAGAATCAGACCATGTGGTAGCAGAGGGGGAATCAGGTGCAGCATTCGTGGGCTTGCAACAATCTTTGCTGGGGTCTCTTTCTATGCGTTACTATTTTTCACAGAAAGAGAGAAGAAAATGGTACCGTTAAATGTTGAAAAGGGTGGGAAATGCAATTTGTTTGTGGGAAAGTGGGTATACGATGATAGTAATAGCTCTAATTACCCTTCATACAAAACTCAAGAATGCTCATTCATGGATGATGGAATGGCTTGTGAAAAGTTTGGGAGAAAGGACCTCAACTATCAGCATTGGAGATGGCAGCCTCATGACTGTGATCTCCCCAGGTTTCTCTCTCTCTCTCTCTCTGATAATGCAATGTGTCCCGAGCGAGTTTGTGTACACATTGGACTAATTCCTACAATCTCCACAGAGTTTTATAATACGCTCATACATTGGGATGAGGTGGCCTCAAGAGTTGGGGACAAGGATAATTGAATAACCTAACCCAGGAGGTTGAATTAGTGGTCAAGGCTTGAGATTTAGGAGTTTGCTCCCTCCTGAATCTCTCAGGTGCTATCAAGTCTTTTGAGACCAATCTCGAAAAATATATTTTGGCTTATCTTTTGACTATGGATATTGGTATTTGTTTTATTTATTTATTTATTTGTTGAGCATGGAATATAGAGATGTTTGACATTGAAAAATTTTCCATTATAACTCTGCGCCCCGGGAGTCTTAATCCTAGCTTCGCCACTGTCGCCGCATCCTTCCCGGCCACGTATCCCCACACATCCGAGCCATGTCCTGAATTCAAAAAAGGAAAATGATAATGCCAAAACTGTTTTTGTTTTTGATTGAACCAAACCTATTTTTGTTAATGCCTAAGTTCTAGTGCATAATAGACTTTTACCTTGCACATAGTACAAACCTTTTGCGCACTTAAACTTTGGCACTAACAAAAACAGTTTTAACATTATCATTAAAAAAAAAACACATGGGACACTTATTTGGCATATTAGATAAATATCAGGTCGTATTAGGCGCAGGTACCCGTACACGTGCGGTACATATCCGATACGCGTACGAGACTTATGTAGAGTCAGGAAGTATTGGTGTAATTTTATCTTGAATGCTTTTTGTGAACCAGGTTCAATGCAGAAGCAATGTTGGAGATGCTAAGAGGCAAAAGGCTTGTGTTTGTAGGGGATTCACTGAACAGGAACCAATGGGTCTCAATGGTCTGCCTCGTCGATGCTTCAATTCCTCTGGCTCAGAAGTCTGTGAACTTTGAACTCAATGGCTCCTTATTTACCTTCAAGGCTACTGTGAGTTTAAATTTTCCTTCTGCACCAATACTATGCAGTTTTATTGGGGGTAATCAAACACTATATAGTTTGTTGGATTAAGGAGATAAAGTCCTAGAGAATCAACATTCTAATTGTTAGATTTCTTGGAGGGTTTCAACCTAAAATCAATTGGCAATAGGTGGAGTAGCCTCTAGAATATATTAACCAAGGTTGGGTGGCTTAGATGAGCGATGTAGGACAAAATCTAACACTCCCCCTCACGTGCAGCCCGGATGCACGTGAATGTGCGAATTGAGCTGACAGGAGATTTGCTTCGTGCGACAGAGACTCTCCCACGAGAGATGAGGCCACCCAAAACCTAGCTCTGATACCATGTTAGATTTCTTGGAGGGTTCCAACGTAAAACCAATTGGCAATAGGTGGAGTAACATTTAGAATATATTAACCAAGCTTGAGTGGCTTAAATGAGCGATGTAGGACAAGTCTAACACTCCCCCTCACGTGCAGCCCGGATGCACGTGGAGGTACAAATTAAGGAAACCAAGAGATTTTGACTTAGGCGACCCCTCACATGTGCAGCCCAGATGCACGTGGAGATATGAATTGATGAGATGAGGCGATTGACCCGGGCGACGGAGACTTGACCATACGAGGTGAGGCCACCCAAGACCTAACTCTGATACCATGTTAGATTTCTTGGAGGGTTCCAACCTAAAAAAAATTGGCAATAGGTGGAGTAGCCTTTAGAATATATTAACCAAGGTTGGGTGGCTTAGATGAACGATGTGGGACAAAGCCTAACACTAATACTCAACTCGATTCGGCTCGTTTACATCATTCTGAATGAGTAACAATTTTAAAAATTCACATCGTCGTTGGACTGTATACTGAGGAAACGTGAACGAAAGTCCAAGGAAGTCCAATTTGACGAAACTGAAACTACAGAAATCATAGTGGAATCGAGCGCGCGGGCAGTACTACTGTTAATTGATCCGTATTTTAACTCATTTCTCGATGCTTTCTAAACAACGATAAATAAGCTGATATTGTTTCGGTTTGAGCAACATCATTCGCATTCTGTACAAGAATTCTGCACGAAAATCGTCCTTGTCATGATTTTGTTCGAGTTCTGCTGCAGTAGTGGCTGATTACTGTGTACATATGGATGTGATCAAGGAATACAACGCCTCGATTGATTTTTACTGGGCTCCGTTGCTGGTGGAATCTAACTGTGATGGTCCATACGACCATCGTATAAAAGAGAGAATTGTCCGAGTCCAAGCGATTGAGAAGCACGCTAGGCACTGGACTAACGCGGACATATTGGTCTTCAATTCTTACATATGGTGGACGTCGCATAAAATGAAAATTCAGTAAGCAAATGTTTTGTAAAACTAGACTCCGCTTCTCTTTTTTTTTGATCGGCAAAGTAAGACTCTGCTTCTCTTTAGCCAATTTGTAGTCACATCATTTCATTCCGGAAATTTACGGTTAGGTGGGGATCTTTTGAAAGCGCCGGTGAAGTAGATGAAGATTATTCAGAAGCACAACGAATCTATGAGATGGCTGTGAAGACATGGTCAGATTGGTTGGAAACTCGTGTCAATCGCACCAAGACCAGATTGTTTTTCGTTAGCTTCTCACCTACTCATGAACGGTTCGTTTCACCCACTCTTTTGTTCCGAAAATTTCTTTCTAACTTGTGAATTCAAATGTCGTACGATGCACAGAAATAGAAGGAACGAAAACAAGCACGATTAATTTGGTTTATTGGTTTTTAACTCGTTGCCACTGAGAAATGAAATGGAATTGAACTGATTCCATAGCTCAAATTCTTTTTCGAATCCTGAAAATTCTTGTGCATCTACAACCTGAACGCGATTTCCCGGAATTTGGATGAGGAGTTAGAGAACCTAAATGAAAGTAGCAGTTTTCAAGTAATTGTGATAAATTCGTTTCAAGAAAAAAGTTTTTGTGATAAATTTAGAGTTAAATGATACGCATTCATATTACAGGGCCGAAGAATGGGGGAAGCCTGCGGACCAAAACTGCTACAACGAAACGGAGCCAATTTCGAAAGAAGGGAATTGGGGACGCGGATCAGATCCTAAAATGATGCGAATTGATCCTAAAATGATGCGAATCGTGGAGAAATCAGTATTTGAATTACGGAAAAAAGGCGTGGAGATACAAATTCTCAACATAACACAGCTCTCAGAGTACCGAAAAGACGCTCATTCGTCGATTTACAGGAAGCACTGGAGTCCTCTTACCAAAGAACAATTAGTGAAACCCCAGACCTATGCAGATTGTATCCATTGGTGTCTTCCTGGAGTTCCTGATGTTTGGAATGAACTCCTCTATGCCCACCTTCAAAAATATTGATATAATTCAGAACAAAAATCGATAGAGTCTTTCTGGAGTTCTTAATACCCGTCTCATTAAGGTTCTTATTTTTTCAATACTTATTTTTTGATGCACGTGACAGGTCATTCTCTCAGTATACACCACCCACTACTAGAATAATAGATAAAGATAACACTAAAAACATTAGAATGATCACAGTTTTGATGAAACCGTGATAAAGAAATGTGAGGTGAATTTTTAATGTCACTTTGCTAATAAAACCGTGATAATTAACATTTATTATCACAGTTTTAGTAGAACCGTGATTATATTTGTTTAATTTAACCACATTTTTTTACAAGCGTGATAAGAATGTATTTATTTAACCACACTTTCTTATAGGCGTGATAAAATGTATCTATTTTAATCACGTTTCGTTACAACTGTGATAGCAATGTGTCTATTTTAACCACACTTTTTTACAAGCGTGATAAAATGGGTCTGTTTTAACCACGCTTCTTTGCAACCGTGATAAAATCTTTCTTGTTTGATTTAACCACATTTCTTAACAACCGTGATAAAAGAGCGAGGCAAAATTATCCCTGCCTCTTTCGTGGCCTTCTGTTTCCCCAAAGAACCCTAGTCTCTCCCCAATTCCATCACAACTCTCTCGCTCACACAGATCACGGCGCCTCGTGATTTCTCGCACTCCACCACCGTCCTCGGTCCTCCGCCATCCCCCACCGTAGCATCACCGATCTGAGATCCTGCATCATCACTCGATCTCCTCTGTAAAGCCTCTGAATCACGAGTTACATAATCTCTCTCTCTCTCTCTCCGCCGATTTTTTGTAACTGACGTTCACACAATGGATCTGTACGTAACAACAAAATTTTCTGGTCGTTTGGGCTTTGTGGTCTTGTAAATCGTCCATTAAATCTTCCTATGGTAATCTTTACTTGTGATTCTCGTTTATTTGTGCTTCAACTCTTAGTATCCTGGTTTTTAATGTGAATGTATAAGTGCACATATAAGCATTGCGAGGTTTCAAGTGTTCGTGGATTGACCTCGATTTGATTGTATGGACGGAAGCAGTTACGGTTTAATATTTACTTGTGTTCGTTTTGTTTGGCAGTAGAAGAATGGATTTTGTTGATACGTTCATAACCAAAGGCTGAGTTCCAAACTAGCTGATTAATTGTTGATTTTTACGTACTCGCATGTATTAGGGAAAGGATGAGTGTTCTTTGTTGTTTAGCCAAAAATTGAAAACGGCGACCATTAGTATTATTTATGGATATGTTATTCACAAACTTGTGGTTATATTAGTGCTTGGAAGAACAAGATCTTGATTTGGTTTCTCTATATATAATCTTTAATTAAAGACCACCGTTTCATAGAAAACGTGATGAATGCTTTCACACGTTCTCTTTAGATTTCTTAATCTCTTCTCCCTGATTGTCACTTCTTTGATCTAGGGTTTGGGGCTAGGGTTAATTTGGGTCAGGTCTTATGTATCTATTTCCCTGTTTTATAGTCTTTCTAGTTTTTAGAATTGAGATAGAGTTAATTTGTTAGTTTTCCTAATTGCTGTTGTGGTTCCCATCGACGCTTTTTGCTGCCAATCAGGTGTTTGTTAATTTGCCGCAGTAAAGAGGAGAGTAGATGATCAAGTGGTGGAAGTTCTCGAGCAAGAAAAATGGAACAGGTTGTCGATTCCACTCCTATACACTATGTACCTCCAAAAATCATAATTTCCATACATTATATTACAACGTTTTTTTTGTTAAGTTGATGTTTCTCAATTTGTTGTGGTTTAGAATTAATCTTTTTTATGTTTACCTCCCGCTTCTGTACCTTTCAGAACACTAATTGTCTAATGTCTTCGAACATTTTATATAATGAGGTGCATGAATGAGTTGGTTAGAGACCAGAGCATCTTGAACACTAATTGGCTTTGTTCTGTTCTCTTACCCATGCAGTTAACTTGGATCAAGCATGAGGTTTCCATGGCAATCCTAGGTAGGTACGTATGCATCTTTCACATTTGAAGGACCTTGAACATCAATGAACATAGTAACTTGAATTTATTAACAGTTTATTGCTATTTTTGTTTTCCCTTTTTATTTTTTGTACTATGCTTCCCATATGATTAATTGGTAGCTAGCTAATTTGATGTGTTCTTAGCTTGCTTATCTGAAAGTTTTTTTGTAATGATCGATGATTGTTTGTGTGGAATTTGAGACCAATAATTTGGGAATATTGTCTTCTTCTTTTTTCGCTTACATTAATAGGCAACACATTGGGTTGCCTCATGGGTTTCTTGTGTGCATGCAGGTTTGGTGATGCTCAAGGGATTGATGAAACATATCAAGTACTTGAAGAATCATTGGAATGGAGTGCTGGCAGTGCTGCTATACGAGGGAACTCGAAGCTTTCAAAGATCAGCAGTTGAGAGTATATTTTGTAGACAATTAGTAACATATCACTATGAAACTTTTGTATTAGCCTTTGTACGTAGTTGTGCTGTGTTAATAAAACTTGAGGCTCATTCTGTGAGTTCCAATTATTATGTGTACCTTGTATTTTATGTATTCAAGTATATTGGTGGAAATGAATTGTTTAGATAAAGTGGAATAGTATATATGGCTGCAATATTTTTTTTTAAATTCTGTTGGAGAAAAGATCTCAGTTCTTTGAAACAAGCGTGATTGTATAATTATGCATTTATCACGCTTTTTACTAAAATGTGTGATCTTTTTCAACTAACGATCACGGTTATAAAAAAAAACTGAGATCTTACCTTCAAATAAGATCACGGTTTCAAGGAAAAATGAGATCATTACTACTATATTAATCACGTTTTTTGAAGTTTAATCACAGTTTTGAGGTTCTTTTTATCACAGGTAAAAACCGTGATAAAAAAAGGAGAGGAAACAATAACGGCTCCATAGACCACGGTTTTAAAACCGTGATTAATATGAAACAATTACGGGTAAAAACCGTGATCTTTATGCCTTTTCCTAGTAGTGACCTCTAATTCAAAAAATAAGTTATTTCCCTTAACGGAACTGGTGGCCTATTGTTTATTTCTTGTTTTGCTCTCACTCATGTCATTAGTCAAATACCTTCACTCGCGCTTTCAATATTTCTCGCTCTTGTGAATTTTAGTGGTTCGAGATGCTTTAGAAAGAGAGGGAGGGGGATAAGAAACCCAACATGCAGAAGACATCTTTTTTTTTCGAAGAGTTTTTTAAATCAAGACTTTTTCGTTTCCATAACAACCTTTTCTATAGTTTGAAAAAAGTATCTCTAGACGAATTACGAAACATCAATTTTAGTTGTTTCCTTTCTATTTACCTTTGATTTCGATCCCTCCTAAAATTTTGAAATAAGAAATCAGAATAAGATTTTTTTTCTACCAATATATTGTATACATTAACGGAGTTAGCGGGTGTTAGTATGTTAGTCCATAGAGGGTTCAAAGGCTATCCATAGCCCTGAAACCCAACTCCACCCCTCGCGGGGCTCGAACTCCTACCTCCCTGGTGAACTTTCCACATGGGCTAGCGTGGAAGTTCTAATCAGAATAAGATTTGGAAATACAAATTTTAGGTTTTCTTTCATCCTTCTTTCAAATATCATTTTTTCCAAATATATTTCTAGCCCTACTGCCCGTAAATCTCAGCCGTTGAAAAATTGTGTACAAATCCAAGTGTCCAAAATCTAGAAAATTCAAAAACCATCGCTCCATATTACATGAAAAAATTAAACCATTGCTCCATATTATTTTTTATTGTTTTATACCAAATTAAAGTATTCAATGAGTACTTTAATTTGGCGTAAAAAATAAATCAACTAGTAATATATAGAAATATATTATTTTAGGGTTTGAAAATGTACGGATTCTCACGTTTAAAGTGGGTCGACGGAGAGTATAATTTTTCAATTTGTGCTATCCATAGAAATTTATTGTCCTTATCTGTAACTCATGATTCTATCCCACGAGTTTTATTTGCTTTGCGTTTATCTCAAAATGGTCCCTATTTCCGCGTCACCTTATCCATAGAATTTTCTAATTAGGGGACATTTAAAGTGGGATAGGGGGAGTACGATTTTTCAATTTGTTAGAAATTTGTTGTCCTTATCAATTCGTGGTTCTATTGCATAAATTTTCTTAATTAGGAGACATTTAAAGTGGGACGGGGGAGTACGATTTGTTTGAAATTTGTTGTCCTTTCTTATCAATTCGTTTTGGGACCGCTTTATACATCACATATACATATATCCCATGAGTTTTATATGCTTTGCGTTTATCTCAAAATGGTCCCTATTTGTTGATATGCATGATTTCCGCGTCACCTTATTGACCAGTGGCTGTATAGATTTCATATCTCTGATTTAAAAATTAAAAAAAAACAATCAACGAGAAAATCTTGAGTAGAATTATTTGCTTCATCCCTTACGAAGGTGCTTTGCTTCCCGAAACGGCGAGGCAATCTGGCATTTTAACCACGGCGCGGCGATTGATTGATTTTCCAATCGTGTATGGTCCTGACTGCCATGCACGCTCGCACTCTCTACCGTGGCTAGCTTTGACAGTTTATTGTTCTGACGGCGGTAGCCCAGTTCCTGCAGTCTCGACTGCGGCGCTCAAACTCTACAGATCTGACGGCGGCAATTCCGTGTTTTTCTTAATTGTATCTATAAGGTGTGCTAAATTTTCGTTGAAGTAATTCAATGAGAAACACATTTTGGAGCCTCTCCAGGCACACGCGTGTGCAAGTCGGATGTTGCATGCATGTTTTGTAAAAAATTCGATCAAACAAACAATAAGTAGGAAGCAAAATTAAACTTGAACACGCATTGCGTGCGTGGCCCGGCCTCTAGTCACTAATACAAAAGATCAGACACGGAACTGAAAAGTACTATCACGAAAAGCTTCTATTCCCCCTGTTATTTGAGATGGAACACTCACCTCGGGCCCAGCAAAGGGAAAAAATTTCAGTGCCGAGCGGGTACCACATGGTGCCCGCTCGTGCATCCGAGCCGTCCATTTCATGTTTGGACGACTCAAATTTTGAGAGAGAAAAAGGAGAGAGAAAGTGTTGGGGTGAGAGGAGAGAGAGGGTTTCAATCCGAGCCGTCCAAAAGTGAATCGGATGGTTGAGGTGCGCCGAGCGGGTGCCACGTCGGCAATACCCGCTCGGCACTGAAAAACTTCTCCCAGCAAAGAGCGCAAGATCACTCTTGATGTGGAGTGTGGTGGCAAGCTTTCTCCGGTTGGATCTTGTAGCTTGGATCATTGGGGTTTGCACGAAGGTGGGTTAGCCCTGCACACGAAACAACCGCGTTAGTGCCCAAGCCTGGAGCGTGGTGGTCCGGGGTAGGCACTCCGACGCTCTAGTCAGTCAAAGGGGAAGAGATATCGAAGCGTAGTTTAGGGTTTAGGAAAGTGTTACCTCCTTCTCGAGGGGAATCCCACCTTTTATAGCCAAAGGGAGCGCAGAGTCCGGACCACATATCTGCCACGTCCCATGCATGATGAACCCACCTATCTCGGTTCTAGATAGACTTGCCAACCTCGGATCAATCCTCTCCCACATTCTGCTCCTACAATAAGGGGTGGGATAAGATGTGAAGTTCCCCACTTTGGCCTGTCTCTTCCTAACTTCCTCTTCAAGTTAGGGGGCAGAGGGGGCTCGGCGAGCATAGGTCCCGCCGGACAGACGGCATGGCTTTACCAAAGCTCCCGTAGGGGAAACCCCTTACATGCTCGGCAGAACATTGCCGAGCCACGGTTCACCTCCCTCGGATCGATACCAACTCTAACTCAACTTGGTTCGGCTAACCAGGATCGATTACATCCCACCGAGGGCTCCCACCGACTCATTAGAGTCCAGTTCATAGGCTCGGCCCACAGGAGCGACGTATCTGCCGCCTTGGTCCCTCTACCGAACCACGCCCACTACATGGAGTCACATTAATACTCATCGTCCTATCTTATGTAAAAGAGGCGTTACAAATAACCGTTGCGATAAAAAAAAAATTCACTCAAGATGGCCACCTTGCCTACTTTAATTTTCTGCCGTGCCTTGCTTGTCCCGTACTTCATTTTTTTTCCTGAATAATTTCAGCCAATAATAATAACTAGCTAACAAGGGAAATGACTAGTGGCGGCTCCAAATTTTTTTAACAAGGTGTTCAAGAATTATCTTAGCTCTACTAATTTGTCATATGCTTACAAAATTTCATATACTAGTGTGAATTCGACCAGAAAATACAAAAGTACGTAAATGCAACAGAACTCCTCAAGGGCAGACTGTCCCCAAGGCCCAAGAACAAGAAAGGCAAAACGCCAAGAGCCAACCAAGGTCGAAAGGAAAATTACAAGCAAAAACCATAGGAACTAAAACGCCTAAACCAGTCACCAATACTCCTCTAAAAGCAAAAATAAAAATAAAAAGAACTAAATCGTAACGCCTTTTTTCTTTTTTCAATCGACAACCCAATCGCAATGCCTTTAGTCACAGTGAAAGCCATACCAATTAACCGACACAAAGCAGCAGAAAAACCAAAAAATGGAATGCCCAAAACGTGCATAAAAAACTCAGCCACATCGATAAACAAAAATAAAAAGTAAAAGAATTTGTTTGGTAGCTGTAATAAATTAATTAAAAACTAAGTAGTGGGTATCTTTAAAAAAGTTGAATGATTTAAAATTACAATCACTTTGTCCTCTTAAAAAATTATAATATTTCCCGATCGAATGACCAACGCGGTTTTTACGTGTATCTCCTATTTTGGACCCCTCTTCCCATGCATTTCAAAAAAAAAATCCCGAAAATACACCGTTAAGAATTTTCGGAATATTTTCTCTTTCCTGGACTGTACTTATGGAAACATCAAGCACGGAACGCGGTCGTACTGTGCGCAAGGGCAAATCACACATGCTGTGAAGGAAAATATGGGCATTTCGTCTTATCCACAAAGGTCCAACCACATATGCATGTAGGCATAATCCGTTGGAAAGTATGTATATATAGTCCGCATCTAGTCACTTAGCCCAAATATATATTGAACGATCCAAGGTCTCTTAGAAGTTAGAGTTTTGTAAGTGGTGAGCTTATGAAGATCTAACATTTTATTTAATTTATCCTATATATATATAATTCAAAACCTTCGCACATGTTTTTTGGTTGTTGAACTGGTCAATACCATATCATATCAAACGTCACAAGGCATTATATATAGAAATTATAACAAGATAAAGGAAGGAACCAAAAATACATAAACCTAGACACAGACACCTACTGTAAGTTCAGGTTCGACGAAACGTCAGTACATAAGAACCAGTCGCGCAAAAGATATGTAATAGAGAATCCTACAAGGACACCCAACTCAAACCCTAGAAAGCACATATAAAATCTGGAGCACAGATCTGCCACTGAGAAATGAAATGAAATTGAACCGATTCCATAGCTCAAATTCTTAATTTTTTGAATCCTGAAAATTCTTGTGCATCTGTACAACCTGAACGCGATTCCCCGGAATTTGGATGAGGAGTTACGGAACCTAAATGAAAGTAGTAGTTTTCAAGTTATTGTGATAAATTTGTTTGAAGAAAAAAGTTATTGTGATAAATTTAGAGTAAAATGATACGCATTCATATTAGGGTATCCACAATACTATAATCAAAAATTGATAACCAAAAGTTGTCACATCAGCTTTTGATTATTCATTTAAGAGATTACTAAGTTTAGCAATGTAGATGTCTACAATGACATAATGAAAATTGGATAACCAAAACTTGTCACATCGTCTTTTCAAACTACAAAAAGCTAAAAATTGTGAATAGTAGAAAATAATTTTGAAACTAATAAAAATTATTTACTAGAAATTGAAAAAGTGTTTGAAACTTTCTTTTGGAAAAAAAACCTATTTTTAAAAAACTGTTTTCTAAAAAAAACAATTTTTTAGTAAAATATTTTTTTCCCGAAAATATTGTTCGAAAAGAAAGGAAAAGGGAAGAGAGATAGAACATTTTTGTATAATGATTAGTGTATTTGATTGAGAATATGTAGGATCTATTAAATTTGGTTATTGTTAAAAGGTTGCTAGTTTTGGTTATCCAAAGTCCAAAATTTGATTATTTCTAAGGAGGTTGTATTAAGTTTGATTATAGTATTGTGAGAGCATCCACAGTTGAATAAGCAAAACCATAAGGTCGTTGCTAAAGTTAGCAATGTTCCCTCAAAAAAGTGCTCACAGTGGCATAACCAAATTTAACAACCTCTTAGCAACTCAACAAATTTTGGCTGTTGGATAATTAAAACTAGCAACCTTTTGCCAATAACCGAAACCTTCTCTCTCTCTCTCTCTCTCTCTCTCTCTCTCTCTCTCTCTCTCTTCTCTCTCTTCTCTCTCTCTCTCTCTCTCTCTCTCTCTCTCTCTCTCTCTCTCTCTCTCTCTCTCTCTCTCTCTCTCTCTCTCTCTCTCTCTCTCTCTCTCTCTCTCTCTCAACAATGTTTCTAAGACTCAACAATGTTTCTAAGAAAAACATTTTTGAAAGAAGTTTTTTTTTTTCTGCAAAAACGGTTAAAACTGTTTTTCAAAAACTTTTTTTTTTCAAAAGCTGTTATTTAAAAAAAACAGTCTTTTTTTCAAAATCTGTTTTTTTAAAACTTTTTCGGAAAAGTGTTTTTTCAAAACATTATTTCCTATTTCTAATAACATGTTTTTATTAGTATCAAAACTATTTAAAAAAAATTGTTTTATATGGTGACAAATTTTATATTTTTACAGGTTGAAAAGGTGATGTGGCAAGTTTTGATTATTCAATATTGATTATGCCACTGAGGACATCTACATTACTAACTTTAGCAACCCTTAAATGGATAATCAAAAGGTGATGTGATAACTTTTGATTATTCAATTTTGATTAGTCCACTGTGGATGCTCTGAGCATATTTTGCACCAACATTGTTAACTTTGAAAACCTTTTACTTTTAATTATAGCATTATGGATACTCTAACAGGGCCGAAGAATGGGGGAAGCTAGCCTGCGGACCAAAACTGCTACAACGAAACGGAGCCAATTTCGAAAGAAGGGTATTGGGGACGCGGATCAGATCCTAAAATAATGCGAATCGTGGAGAAATCAGTATTCAAATTATGGAAAAAAGGCGTGGAGATACAAATTCTCAACATAACACAGCTCTCAGAGTACCGAAAAGACGCTCATTCGTCGATTTACAGGAAGCACTGGAGTCCTCTTACCAAAGAACAGTTAGCGAAACCCCAGATCTATGCAGATTGTATCCATTGGTGTCTTCCTGGAGTTCTTGATGTTTGGAATGAACTCCTCTATGCCCACCTTCAAAAATATTGATATTATTCAGAACAAAAATTGGCAGGGTCTTCTTAGAGTTCCTAAGCCCCGTTCCGCTAATGTTCTCATTTTTTCAGTACTTATTTTCTGTTTTACGAGACAGGTGATTCTCTCACAATACATCACCTCTAATTCAAAAAATAAGTTATTTCCATTTAACGGAACGGGGCCTATTGTTTATTCCTTGTTTTGCTCTCACTCATGACCTTAGTCAAATAATCCTTCGATCGATCCAAAAAAAAAATCCGTCACTCGCGCTCTCAATATTCCTCGCTCTTGCGAATTTTAGTAGTTCGAGATGCTTTTGAAAGACTCTTTCATGCTCGCGATCTCGTTCACACACGCGCGCACACATTATTGTGACTTAGGTCGTGAAAATGCCAACTTTTTTTTTGAGTTTGAGCCAAGACGCGGACGCGGGGAAGAACATAATCGTGCGATTAGTAATGGCCATTTCAAATTTTTAGTTGAGGACTTTTCCGTTTCCGAAACCTTTCCTATAGTTTGAAATAGGGGTGCACACGGTTTGGATTGGTTCGGTTATCTAGAAAACCAGTAATCGGACCATTTCAAACGGTTCCGAAAAATTGGAAACCAGAACCTTACCAATATATGAAGAGACGGATCTACACTTGGTCTTATGGGGGCCAAGGCCCCCACATCGTTTTGGGTTTTTTTTTTTTTTTAATATTAATGTTAGTTGTTTTTTTTAATAAGAACACATAGATATTGTATTTTGTACATATTAGATGGTTTTTAGGCATTTAAATGCTTTACAAATGTGTTTGTTTTGGATCTCTAAACCAAATCCCTCACTCTGCGCATGGTCTCTCATAAGTTTTTCTTTCAATTATTTATCTCATTTCTCTTTCTATCTCTCTGCACTCATTACCCAAAAAATCTAAATCAATCAAACTATTAAATTTCTGAACCTTGAAATTTCAAAATCTTGTTGTTCATAGTTCGGCCCCCGCGTTCACCAAATTCTGGTTCCGTCCCTGAATATATGTATGGAACCTAACCAGAACAAACTGCAAGACTGGTCCGATTTTGGTTCGGTTCCGGTTCTATTCAATTATCAAACACTTATATTCATAAAATATGAACTCATAAAATTAAAGAAATAGGATGTAATCTGTTGGAATAGGAAAGGAAAGAACAAAATAAAAGTTTTCCTAACAAATGAGATTTCATCTGTAAATAAATTAAGTTTAGCAAGAAAAATATTAACCTACCAAATCCAAATATATATTTAATTACACACACACATATATATTTTTATATTTATCTTAGTTTTAAACGGTCCGATTCGGTTCTAACCACGGTTCTTTAATTGAGAACGAGTAACCGAACCAAAATTAACGGTTCTTATTTTTTGGGAATCATAACCTGACCGTAGAACCACAGAACCGGACCAAATAGGACGGTTTGGTCCAGATCCAACCGGTTTTGCGGTTCGGGCGGCACCCTAGTTTGAAATTGTATCTTTGCACAAATTACGAAACAACAATTTTACTAGTTGTAGCAGACCGAGTTAATTGGCTCGGGCTGCACCGAGCGTAATACCGAGCCAAGGGACTGACTGTACACGATTCACCCCGGAGGCAAGTCTGGCATAGCCTCGGCGGGCCGACGATCCTAGACCCTCCTTATGTACTCCGACGGAGCTTCGGCAACCGACAGTCCAATTTGTTCCAGGAATGTTGTTTACCGCCTCGGCTGTATCTCGTTCCCTCGGCTTCCTCAAGGATGAACGTTTTCCTCTAGATGCCTTCTTCGGCCAACAGCCTCTCGGCTAGCCAACTCCTTGACCGTCGGCTCACATTCGGTCTTGAACGGATGTGGGGGCCATGTTCCATCCCCCTTCACGTGGGAATGCCACTCTGGCTGTGATGACGATGGTGACGTCAGCCGAGCGGTTACCAGGTTGATGGTACCACGTGAAAGGGGGCCCGCTCACTCACTAATCGGTTACGAAACCCTAGTTGGTGACGTAGGAGATACGTCGGCCGACACGTGGCGAGCATGCATATGATCTTGGATCGGGCAGAACGATCCCTATAAATACACAGTGATGCCTCCTGATAGAGGTACGTTAAAAAACACAGCTCTAAACCCTAGAACACTTGGTCTTTCCTCTTTGGCAAGAGAACTGATTCTTGCACCGGAGGGCCATCCCGGAGAACCTCCGGCGTGGTCTTTAGTCGTGCTCTGTTTTGCAGGACTAAGGAGGATCAAAGACGAAGTCCAAATCACGGAGCCAAGATACTCGAACCATCTTAAAAGGAGCCCCACACTAGTTGTTTCCTTTTTATTTACCTTTGATTTCGATCCCTTCTAAAATTCAGAAATAAGGAATCAAAATAAGATATGTATACACATATTGCCAATATTGTATACATCACAACTCCATCCCTCGCGGGGCTCGAATTCCTGCCTCCGCAAAGGGAGGAGGTGAACTTTCCACCTGTGCTATCGTGAAAGTTCTAATTAGAATAAGATTAGGAAACACCAATTTTAGGTTTTCTTTCATCCCCTTCCAAGTATTCATTTTTTTCCAAATATATTTCTAGTCCTACTATCCGTAAATCTTGGCCGTAGAAAAAATGTGTACAAATTCAAGTGTCCAAAATATAGGAAATTCAAAAACCGTATCTCCATGTTATACCAAATTAAACCGTCGTTCCATATTATTTTTTTATTTTTTACACCAAATTAAAGTGTTCAATGAGTACCTTTTTTTTTTGCCAAAGCAATATACATCAGTGGGGGTGTTAGAGTTAGCACGAATTCTCACATTTAAAGTGGGACGGAGAGAGTATAATTTTTCAATTTGTGCTATCCATAGAAATTTATTGTCCTTATCTCTAACTCATGGTTCTATCCCATGAGTTTTATATGCTTTGCGTTTATCTCAAAATGGTCCCTAATTGTTGATATGATTTCCACGTCACCTTATTGACAGCTCGTATAGATTTCATATTTGATAAATAAAAAATAAAAAAAAAACAAGAACGTCACAGATTTTTTTTTTATCCTCTTTTCAATCCTTAAAAAAAAAAAAAAAAAAAAAACTCGACATGTCTAGATTTATTTATCTATTTTCTAAACTAGGAGTACGTTTTGAAAGAACATGGAACGTTGCTTGGTAAAGACTTTGAGGGAGGTTTTTTGGATTTGGAGATAGATAAATAGAGATGATGGTAATAAGCAGAGAGAAAATAAATGGAGAAAAAAAAAAATCTCTAACGGCTGATCTAGTTACTTTTCAAAATTATTTTAAATAAGCAACAATAATTCCGTTTTTGTAAACTTAAAAGTTTGAAACTTATTTCGGTACTTTTTACTTTATAACTTTTTATTTAGCTTTTCGTCGTAATTTCGTAAATCAAGACTTTTCCTTTTCCATAACAACCTTTCCTATAGTTTGAAAATAGTATCTTTACACGAATTACGAAACATCAATTTTAGTTGTTCCCTTTCTATTTACCTTTGATTTCTATCCCTCCTAAAATTCTGAAATAAGGAATCAGAATAAGATTTTTTTTCCTGCCAATATGTTGTATACATCAACGGGAGTTAGCAGAGTGTTAGTATGTTAGTCCACAAAGGGTAGGCTGTCCATAACCATGAAATCCAACTCCACCCCTCGTGGGGCTCGAACTCCTGCCTCCATTGAGGGAGGAGGTGAACTTTCCACCTGTGCTAGCGTGAAAGTTCTAATCAGAATAAGATCAGGAAACACCAATTTTAGGTTTTCTTTCATCCTTCTTCCAAATATTCATTCTTTCTAAATATATTTCTAGCCCTACTACCCGTAGATCTCAGCCGTAGAAAAAAAGTGTACAAATCCAAGTATCCAAAATATAGAAAATTGAAAACCCATCGCTCCATATTATATTTTTTTTATTGTTTTACACAAAATTAAAGTATTCAATGAGTACTTTAATTTGGTATAAAAAAAATTAATAGTAATATATAGAAATATATTATTTTAGGGTTTGAAAAAGCACAGATTCAGTGGGATGGAGGGAGTTTAATATTTCAATTTGTGCTATCCATAGAAATTATTGTCCTTATCTCTAACTCGTTTTGGGACCGCTTTATACATCACATACATATCCCATGAGTTTTGAGAAATTTTTCGGTGTTGGGTGGGTATATTTCACGTCGTACCCGCTCGGCACATTCGGACTATCTAATACACTTTTAGACGGTTTGGATTGAAACCCTCTCTCTACTCTCACCCCAACACTTTATTATTATTTTTTTGATCGGCAATAGAATTTTATTAACTCGACAAAGGGTACATCGAGAAGACCAAGCTTTAGATACAAGGAAAACATAAATCATAGAGAAGGCCAGAGGAAAAGAAAAAAATACATTCAATGAAAGATTGAAAGAAACCATTAGGATAATCAATGGATGCATCCGAAAGCCAAGACAAACCATATCCAAATACAACAACAAATGTCTTCAAGGAGCACAAATTGGATCATATCCGAAAGGAATACAGCAGTAAAATCCACTTGGCATCAGCAGCACTAGCACCATTCTTTTTTTTTTTGAAAAGTCAATCAATTCATTTCACGATACCCAGAGGTAAAAGCCCAAAGGCTACAACGATTTCATCAAAAAATACAGGAATGAACCAAAACTACTAAAACCTAGACACGAAGAACATCCAATAGGAGTCTCCTGAGCACATCCTACCAAAGGCAGACCATACATAAATGCTGGGCAATGATACCCGTCTCCGATTTTAGAAGTAGAGCTCAAAAGGACACCCAGCTCAAACCATAGCCGTAAGCACGGATGAAATCAACAACAAACTAGAACAAAACAAACTAAACAGACTGAAAACTTATTCGCCCACCTACCACGCCCACCGGATCTGGAAAAACAGACCGGTACAGTCACCGGACCGGGGAGACCGGCCGGGAGAAACCAAGCCAAAGACAGCCGGTACAGAAACCTCCGGCCAAGGAGCAATCGCCAGCGAAACGCCACCCCGTAAGCTGGAAACTTATTGCCGGAGGGAGCCGAGCCACCCTACTTCATCTCTCCGTCAGAGCTAGCCCAACAACACCAAACCAGAGGGAGGCGGAGGCGGAGGTGGAGGCGGAGAGGAGATGGTGAGGAGAAGGCGGTGGCGGCTGAGAGAAGGCGGAGAGGAGCTGGCGATGGAGGAGGAGGAGATGGTGGAGGCGAGAAGAAAGCAGATCTGGTTAGGGGAGGGATTCGACGGGCGGCGAGGTGAGGAGGGGTGGCCGGCAAAGGAGGAGGGGGGGAGGTGGGGCAAGGGGCGGCAGCCCCACCCCCCTAGGAAAAACCCTAACTGGTGAAAGTAGAGAGAGAAAGGAGAGAGCTCCTAGAGAGAGAAAGTCCTCGGTTGTCGCACTAGCACCATTCGAGTTAGGAAGAAATAGGAAGAATCTGCCCCAACCAAAAACAAACAGATTTTGGAACCTCTTAGCCCTCCTAAAACGCCTCTTAGCCCTCCCAACCTTAACAAGGGAGCCTAGTCACCCAACTAAACCATCCAAGACCAAACCCCAAACCGCAATTGCCATCCTAGATTTTGCCAAGTCAGATATCGCCCCCCATTCCCACACCTTGTTAAAGACTGCCTCAATCTACATGTCCGATCGATCAAAGCACTGCATAAAAGCTTGCCAGCCAGCAAACTCCATATTGGAGTTCCTCCACAATTTATGAACAACTGCACTGTTATTTTCAAAGTATCAACGGAATAGCTTACTGTAGGTGTTGTTGTTCCTCTTAATTAAGAAATATTCCTTAGCTTCCATTTCAATCATGTTCTTCATTTTCAAAATATCAGACTTAGCAAAATCGATCTCCAAAGTGTTACCTAATGCAATGGTGGTTCGCAATTCATCTGAAGTCATGTCATGTTCCTGCCCCTCTAAGTCAGAGTCTGAAACATATTCCTCATAATACTCATTATCGCTTAAGCGTAAACTCCCTTCATATAGGTTACGTCTTCGTGCTTTCCTTGATGCTTTCTTGGTATCTCTTGATTGAAGGTCCACTTCGATATTAATTCCTTGTATTTGAGAGGCACGAATGTTGGAATCAATAACCACTGGACTATTTAGAGCAAGAGCATTCCTTTCAATCTCCTGTTGTTGTCTCACCACTTCGGCACATTCGATAACTTGGGCTTCACGTTCTTGGGCTTTGATTGTGGAGCTTATATGTTCATCCTCTGTATCTGAGACAATCAATTCCTGTACAAAAGATTCTAAACCTTGGGTGGAGTGAGAACTTTCCTCATTATTGTTTTCTTCAACCACTACTTGATTCAAAATCTCAGCCGACTTTTAATTTGCACAATGGATTGTTGGTCTTCCTTACCTTGAGCAGCCATGACTTGATTACCCTTCTTTACATGGGACTGTGCATTCCCCAAGAGAATAGCATGTGGGCTAGTATTAATTTCTTTGTCTGTGTCCACATCAGCGTCTTTGTTCCTCTTTGTTGCATTGTTGCCCTCACCTGATTTGTTCTCCCCAGCCCTATTGGTATCCTTGTCACCACTTGATCTGCCCACGTCATCATCTTCCTCCCTTGGCCTTGAACCTTCTGGACCAGGACTTGAGAACTGTTTACTAGATGATACAATCCTGAACGATTCTTCTTCTTCAACATTGATCATATATCTCTTTCCTTCCACTATTAACTGAATTTTTCCTTCTATTTTGCAAGAATTCTCTGTGGCAATAAGAAATCTACCTTTTTCATAAGAGGATTCTTGCAACGTTCTGGTGTCAACTTGGATGAAATGACCCCAGTTACTCCCAATCCTTCTGAAAGCTGATACATTCCACACATTAAGAGGCATACCGAAACATGAAATCCATGCAAATCTTTCCTCTTTAGCACTTTCTCCATCCCATGGTTTGATGAAATCAAACCATAACAGGGGCCATTTTAATCTGATCACTTCATCTCTTGCTTCTTCATTTGTAAAGGTTAGAATTAAGAACCTTCCACCCATTGGTTTTATTTGTACCTCAACATTTTCTTTTTTAAAAATTTCTTCCATTTCTTGAGCTGAGACCAACATTCTCATTCTACCCACCGCACTTCTATTCAACCATTCATTTCCAACCGGTTGAAGATGAATGCTTCTAATCACTCCTTGATTGTCTTGAACAACCGTTCCCCTTTCCTCGCCTTGCTTACTCGTTTTTGTTTGGCTTTTCCTTCTCCAGACCTCTTTGCCCCTTGCAATAGGCGCCCACGACCGTTCCCCTTTCCTCGCCTTGCTTACTCGTTTTTGTTTGGCTTTTCCTTCTCCAGACCTCTTTGCCCCTTGCAATAGGCGCCCTTCTTGGGTTGTTTTTATCACTAAAACCCTGTACGCTTGGGTTGAAACTCTGATTTCTAGGGTTTCTTGTGTTGTTGTAACCATTGAATCCCAGTGCATGTGGATTGGCATTTTGATTTCTTAGGTTGCTATGAATTGGTTCAAAACCTCTCCCGATGTCCCTCTGATTTCTTTGATTCAATTGAGCTTCATGCCACTGATTTGAACTTCTATCTTTATTACCTTCTGTCTTCTTCATGAATCTTGCCATTTTAACCACCAATCTCAGATCCCGAACCCAGATTCCATCTGTCCTATTAATAGCTTGCTCCACCTCTCTGTTTACTTCAAATCTTCCGAAACAAAATCTCCAACCTGTGATCTTGCTCCTTTTATTGGGAATATAAATGTCTCTGATCATCCCAAATCTAGAGAACAGATTGTAAATCCATGTCTTTCGGATCTCGTCGTAGAGATTGTCCACGAACAAAGTTGTTTTGTTCTCTAGAAAATTTATCTCTCCTCTTTTTCTCTCTCCAAATCCGAGCCGTCCAAAAACGTTAACACAAAGGACGGCTCAGATGCAACGAGCGGGCATCATGTGGTATCCACCCGGCATTGAAAATTTTTTAATCAATCATTTTCAATCAAAACGGTTTCTCGGGTGGCGAACCTCAAATCTGAGTGGCAACTCTTTCAATTTTTCAAATCCGGGCGGGTAGCCCACAGTGGCGACTCTGCTGGGGATTGTTTAATTAATGCTTATAGAACTTGATACATCAGTGAACGGTCCTTGTAAAGCCTGTCAAAAACAACGACGCTCTATGCTCGTTGAAGGAAGGAAATGGCGATTCTAACTGGATTTCTATCCGGCCGTTCCGACCTTGGGCTTTCCGACTATTCGCTTATATGTATCTTTTTCTTCAAGTATTAATTAAACCACAAAGCCAAGCTTGAAAAATGTTTGTGGGATTTTCAAAGTATTTTGTTTCATTATCTATCTTTTGTATATTTATCATGTTCAACCTCGCTGTTGTGTTTTGGCAATCCTGCTCGGCTTGCCGGTGACAAGGAATCCCAGAATACTCGGCAACCCTCGACCATGATGAGTCATACCTGCCGTTTGTACCGTTATCGGGTGTACGCTCGATAATCGAGAGGCATACCTTGACTCTAGTCCGGGGAACCCGTTTAAACCAAAACCGGCCTTCATACGTATGTAGAAAGCATAGAACCTTCCAAACTAGGACAGGAACCCGCATGGTAGGATTATGTATCCTGCTTACATGTTATTGTTTTATGCATCGCATCTGGCATATTGTAGACACCCTATTTTGGACTTTCCAGAATAGTTTATTTACGATCTTTTGATTCCCCGATGATGATTAAGGTCAAGAACATCCCGAGTTTGTGAATGAGTTTGAGCTTTGAGTGTCCTGAACCTCATCCGAACCCTTTTCAAACCCTTGTCAAACCCTCAAGCCAAAACCAAATGGCCTCAGCAAAACCCTACTGGAGTACGCTGGTTCTTGACTAGCGTGCGCAGGAAACCCTGCCACGTGTCAGTCATCGCCAGTTACTGGCGCACGCCACTCAACAAGGGGCGTACGCCAGTCAATGCCAGTCAAATCAACCTTTTTCGGCCAGACGCGCAGGAGTTTTCGTAACCACCCCGACGTCAGCCACAGTCCCCTGATGATTGCATCGGCCAGAACTGCTCCCCCCTCTCTCCTACATCTTCCATCAACTAGTCCCATGCATTTAATGCATGGGAGGCTCCTCTCTAACTCAACCAGCCCTTAACCCAACTGATCTCAGTCCTCCTTGGCCTATAAATATTCCTCCCTTTCACCCTTGCAAAGGGTTGGTTCACAAAAGGGGTTAACCACATTAAGGCTCTAAAGCTCCTTGTCTTCTTCCTCTTAAAAGTTCTTTGCTTTCTTTCTTTCTCCATAGAAAGAGTAAGTGAAGAACTCATTGACCACAGTCCTTAAACCCCACTACATCCATCCTCCAACCTTCAACTCTCAAGCTCAAGCCCAAACTCTTCATCAAACTCACAAGCAAAAGGTATATCACCTTTGCTTTCTGTTATCTGTTCCGACCCCTGAGGGGGGCTAGCAGGGTCAAGGCTGGTAATCTATACCAGTCCTGGCCCTAATGCTGGTAAGGTTTCAAAACCGTATACAGTGATCAGTGGCGCACGCCAGTAGTTTGAGCCGTACGCCAGTCATGGTAGTAAACTGGCGTGGGGATCATGGATCATTGTTTTCTCGCTTCATTTATGCTCTGATCACCCTGATGCATGCTAAAACCAATCTTTTTGCTTACTGTATTTTAGAACTGCTTTCTCTTCCATCTGTATCTTAGTGTAGTTTGGCCTCTGGGAGCCTTCTGGTCATGTTCCAGAGCCCAGATGGTGCAAAGCCAAAGCATTGGAGTAAAGGTACAACTGGCGGCGTACGGCCATACACTACTGGCGTACGGTAGTAATCTAGATTCCAGTGGCTTGGCCCTTGCATGGATCTTCCATCCAGGCCTTTGATCATCCTCCCCTTACTGTTTAAGGGGTTTTCTGTTCATTTGGTGGCTTCTTAGCCCTTTAATCTGTCTGTAATAGTTTAGTAATCTATATCAATTGTGTGGTTTGTCCTGGGTGTGCACTGGTCCCTTCCAGAGCCCAGAGGGTTGATAACAGAAGCTGTGGATTTGAGCTTACCGGCGCACGCCAGTTGTGGCGTGGCGCACGCAGGTCATGGCTGCATGCAGTGGCTTAGCCAGGGCATGCAGGCTTGCTTCTGTGTGCATCACTGCACAGTTAGTGTGCTCTAGTCTGTTCAAAACGTTCACAGTAGCTTGTTCTCAATCTATTATACTTGCTTAGATCAAACATCAACCATCCATAAACATTTTGTCACCTACTTGTACATAAACTGCAAATGTGTTACAGTTTTAATCCCCATTAACTGTTCCCCCGCCCTAACTGGCTAAAAAATGATCAAACAAAGAGAGAAATGCAATGTTTTTATAAAATGCCTGAGTAGAGACCGATCTCCGGATTGGGCGAGAGGGGGTGCCATAAAACACTTCCTCTCTCGTAACCTGGCTCCCGAACCTCAGATTTCAAAGGTGACGACGGACCAGTCTACAAGCCTTTTTCAAACTCAATCGAACGTGATCCAAACGTTTTCGAAAAAGCACGGTTTCTTTGGGTATTCTCCGCAAAACCCGAGTGGCGACTCTGAACTGCGAAGCGTTTCGCCGCGCTCTCCGCAAAAAGGGCGCACCCGAAATTTTATGCCCGAAAGGCACGGGATTTTTTTGGGGCGTGTGCCCACACATATCGTCCATGTCATGTTGTGCTGTCCATTTAAAACCATGTTTTCTTAGGCTCGCTTGCGCGGTCTATAGAAGGTTGCCGAGATTTGATGAAGAGTCACGTACCTTGATACGTATTACTTTGATTATATGAGTCCTTTGATTATATGAATCAAAATTTTACTAAGTCCTTGACTAACGTTTAATCGAAGTCTTAACTAAAAGGAGGAATGACGAAGAAACATGCGTTGTGACACCAACACCATCCAGGTTATAGTGCCACGCCACTTACACCATTTCGGCTAATGGCACCATGCCACTGATGCCACTTCGGTCATAGTGTCACACTGTCCACTCCAAGTCATTCCAAATTAAGATTAAGGTTTCAATAAAACGTTAGTCGAATACTTAGTTCATTTTGGCATCTTTTGGAGTCAATGGTTCTAAGCAAAGGATACACCATTAAAAAAGAAATCCGAGACCCGATAAAGAGTTGTGCACCCTGGTGTATGTAGTTTAAACTACATGAGTCCTTAGAACAATGAGACTTTGAGAAATCGAAACTTACTAAGTCCTTGACTAATGCTTAATCGAAGTTCCAACGGAGAATAAAGAATAACAAGGAAACGATGTCGTGACACAAACACCATCCAGGTTATAGTGCCACGTCACTTACACCATTTCGGCTAACGGCGCCATGCCACTGACGCCACTCTGGTTATAGTGTCACGTTGTCTATACTAAGCTATTCCAAGTTTAAAATTGAAACTTCGAATGAGGACTAGTTAAATACTTAGTACATTTTGACTTCTCTTAGAATCTGTCGTTCTAAATAAAAAATAGATTTTTAAAAGAAACTCCGAGGATCAAGGCAACCTTCGAGAATCTATAACCGTTAATTCAAGAGTTGAAACGATGACTTTGGCAACAACGCATATCTTTTATTATGCACATTTTTCATAAAACAAGAAAAGGAAAACGCGTCTGAGTGCAACTTCTTGCTTTGTTGCCAGTCCGAAAGCATTTGAGCCGAAAAAGAAAACCATACCCTCATAGACTCGACCTGGACTTAGGCTCGAAGCGCAACTATCTCAATCCGAATCAACCATGGAAACTCAGAATTTGTGGGAAGACATGGAACAACAGCCAGCAGAGAATCCAAATGAGTGGGATCAAATCCGAACCTCAATCCGACAAATGGGGGAACGGATTGACAATTAGATGGCCCAGTTGATGCTCATCATAACCAGGATTGCCAGACAACTTTCACCTCCACAAAACCCAGAAACACCCCTCGAAAATAACCATGAATCACCCCCTGAACCAAACCCCCAAAGCCCAGAAATGGCCGCTATCAAAGCCAAATTAGCCCAACTTGAGCAGTCTGTAACCAAAAGAAAAAGAATTGCCTTGACCGGTTTTGACATTGACGAGCTCTGCCTCTTCCCAAATGCCAGACTACCCAAAAAATTCAAGCCAATCGACTTTGCAAAGTTTGATGGGACCAGTGACCCAAAAGCACACCTGACCAACTACATTGGGGCACTTTCCATGAGGGGCGTGGAGAAAAACACCATGGCCCAAATGTTCGCTCAAACACTGGTTGGGCATGCTTTACACTGGTTCACTACCTTGGAAATAACCAAGAAGAAATCTTGGGAGGACATCTGTGAAGCTTTTGTGGCCCAGTTTGATTATAACATCCAATTTGAGGTCACCACCCGAGAATTGGAATCAACGAAAATGGAGCCGAACGAATCTTTCGTGGATTTTGTCCGAAGATGGAGAGTAAAGACTGTTTAGATGAAGGAAAAACCCTCCGAGAAAGATCAAATTCGGATGATTGTCCGAATTCTCCAACCTGCACTTGCCAAGCACATGATCCTAGCTCAAGTCTCTTCCGACTTCAAGACATTTTTGAAATAGGCCTTGCTATCGAAGAAGTTGTTCAATTGGGCATCCTCGAAAAAGCTGTCACTGACTTCGTCACAGGGTCCAAGACCTAATCGGCAACGAAAGCATCTCAGTGCCGGACCTCAGATTTGGAGGAGAATCTATGAATGGAATTTCTCACGAGTCTGGAAAGTTTTTAGATTTCAAGTCGAGCCTTCCTCAAGTCAATCAGTTTGTACCTCGAGTCTTTCATACTTTCGTGTCTGTATGTTCAAGTTTGTAAGTCAAAAGAAGAAAAACCAAAAAGAAAGTCAGTTTTGTAGTCCTGAACTACGTTATGATCTGATTCCTTTGCAAAAGGGATACATAGGCAGCTTCTTCCAGAGGTTCGGTCACACAAGAGGTTTGAAAATCCAAGCTGGGGCATTTTCGAAATCCATGGGTTGTCATCAACACCCAGGGGCACAGTTCGTGTTAAAAATCCTCGTGTTTTGGGAAAACAAGATCAAAGAAAATCCTGAATGAGCATCATCGAAGCTTGATCGATTTTATGACGATTCCAAACATCAATTCTGGGGCATGCTTGCCATTTTTCTCGAACCCTCAAGTGATCCAGTCGAATCAAACTCCTCGAGAGTCAGTTCTCTGATAAAGTGTCTTCCTTGTCTTTTGAGTCGTCTAGGCCTTGTCCAAATTCACACAAGGTCATCCGTCTAGTCAAGTCGTATTGATTTTGAGGCTCCAACTCGTGAGAGAAATTCCAATACATGGAAGAACCCGCGCTTGTATTCATGATAAAGCTGGTTACCGAAAATATCAGTGGAATCAAGGAAAAGAATCAGAATTGAGATCCGTCGCTCGCTGGGGCACATTTGCCCAATGTCATCAGTCATAGCAAGCAACATCAAGACTTGGGCACGAATGCTCAAAACTCAAGACCTGATTAAAGTCAAATCCAAACCAACTCCAGTTCAAGCCCAAACTCAAGCTCAAACCCAATTTCCATCCAAAGACAAACTCCAGCCCAAATCCAAAAAGACCTAACGATACCAATCCACTGGTCAAAAGACAGTAAAGTAAAAAGGATACTTAGACGTGACCCTTGTTTTTCAAAAAATAATAAAAATAAAACGTTATCGTCATCATTGTCAAATAGGGCATGGTTATTTCCGTCTTTCGCATATATGTCATTTCAAATTCTTTCAATCGCAGTTTATCCCTTCAAGACAAATTAACTTGTCTTGGGATTCAATCGCATTTTATCCCTTCAAGACAAATTAACTTGTCTCAGGGTTCAATCGTAGACAAACTAACTTGTCTCGTTGATGTTACATCTTTCACCTCCAGAGCATGGCATCGCTTACAACCTTTTCAATTATTCCATCCACTGAGACAGAGCAATCGGTGGGCGTTCCTCAATCAATTTGTCTTGTCAATTATTTGCTTGCATATTATTATGCTTTCTACAACATGCATGTTTGCATCTCCCCAAAGAACTACGCTGGTCTGATCCCTAAAAACAGGGTACGTAGGCAGCTCGAAAGAGCACGACCTCATGCTTCAAATGCTTGTGCATTTTTACTTGCATTTGATTTCGAATTAAGGATTTAGCAGAGCTCAAATTGGGCTGTCTCAATCTTTGGACGTCACTCGCATCCAGACATGATGCCGCGCACCGTCCAAAAGAGGGGCAACTGTAGACACACCAATTTGGACCTATTAACTATCCTTAATTTGTGCCATCGAGCTCCCGGATGATGAAAAGGAATCAAATTGGGACTTGGCTAAAGCTTGAACGATGTTTCATGGTCTTTCTCAAACCAAAATCATCATTTTTCCCGACATCCTGAGGGTAAAATCATCACACATTTCAGTGTATAAAATTCCTTTGAATGAAATCAATTGGGTTAGAAAGAGGACTTAACGAGCTTTCCAACACTTCGTAAAACACTCAAATCCGAGTTCAGGAGTGTCTGTGGCGCCCTTCTGAAGTTGGGCAGGCACTCTTGAGCGCTCGGGACCTCACTCTTGAGCGCTCGGGAATACTGACAGGGCATTGGATGTTGAGCTTGACCCTTTGACCACGTTTTTCTCAAGTTTCAAACCTGCAATTCAACCTGCAGGTGCTAGAAGCCTGCCTGAGCCAGCAAGAATATTATCAGCACATGTTCCCCTTCAAAACATTCTTTTTTATTTTATTTTCAAAATCCAAGCCTATTTTGGCTTGCCTATAAATAGCCCCTCATTTCAGCTTCTAAGGGACACGAAATCCTCTTTCTAACTCCCCCCATTGTTTGTAAATAAGCTCTTTCTCAAACATTTTCTAAAAAGTTCATCATTTTCTCAAGCATTTTTCTAAGAAAAATTCAAGAAAATTACAAACACATTTTCAGTCTTAGATACATTTAAGACTCTCTTTTCTACTATTTTTTTTAATCTATTTTCAAGCTTTCAATTCAATCCAAGGAGCAAAGTCTAAGCTTGAAAAGGTATAAACACCTTCACAATCCACTATTTTTTTTTCTACTTCTGAGGGGAATCAAAGGGCCCATACCAGTTCCTCATACTGGTTATGAGCTTATTTGATTTTAGTTTAAGCAATAAGAGCAAGAAAAATACAAAGAAACAAAACTTTTTCTGGGCACTGTATTCACTCCCGAGCGTTCGGGACCATTCCTGAGCGCTCAGGAGTGCTAATGCTCACTAAAATCTTGTTTTGTCATTCAATGCTGCATTTTCTGTTCTTAATAGACACTAGGTGTAAACTGGTCCTTCCAGAGCCCAGTTATTTTCATTTTCTAGTAGCAAGGAGGCACGGTTTGGATGGCTAGAACTTGTTCCTATCGTAACATGGCTTCCGAACCCAAAACGAATCTCTGATTTTTAATTTCAATCAATCATTTTCAATCAAAACGGTTTCTCGGGTGGCGAACCTCAAATCCGAGTGACGACTCTTTCAATTTTTCAAATCCGGGCGGGTAGCCCAGAATAGGGCTACGATAGGGACCTAAGGAGTAATAAGTCTGGGCTTCCAGTGTAAATAAGAAACCCTAATTCCACTAGGATTCTATTTCTTATTTCACTAATTATAATTCATTCCACTACAGAATTATAATTGCACTCCCGTTCTTATCTCAATTATATTATGAGCTCCATTATATTAAATACTTATTATTCTCCCCACGTTAAGATTACAGATACCCGTTGATTAAAATAAATTACTAACAAAGGCAATACCAACGGGAATTAGTTTCGAACAGATATCAGACTTCGATGTTGCACGCGATTAAGTTCGACCTCAATTAAATCGTTTCGTCGTGAAGTTTACTTTCTAGTAATCAAATCGAACTAATTAATGACTTACGCGGCGACATTAATGGGCCATACGTTGTTGCCCACCGAGCCCCCTTTCTTGACTAATACAGGATTCATGGTGAAGCCCATGGTTTCCATGCTCTAATACTATTCCCCATTCCATTAGCTTCACTGAGACTAGATCAATTGAATGCAATCAAGATGAAAGAGCTTCTTCCTCAAGAAACAATGATCCTTTCGCGCGCGATCCGAGATGGATAATATCATAATAAATTAAATTCGGTGAGATTGTGTGCGTAATTTTTGTCTTATAAATATGGCATTGTATCGATCCTATGTATCCACCATCTGTGGTATAATTTTTGGCCTTTAAAGTGAGTTTTTGGAACCACATATTACGTACAAAGTTCACTATTGTAGAATTTTTATAATAAAGGTTCCGAGTTAAAATATGGGCATTTCGCGAGAAATTTTTCAGTGCCGGGTGGGTATCACGTGGTGCCCGCTCGGCACATCCGAGCCGTCCGATGCGATTTTAGACGGCTCAAATTTGGAGAGAGAAAGAGGAGAGAGAAAGTTTTAATCTGAGCCGTCCAAAAGTGCATCGGATGTCTCGGGAGTGCCGAGCGAAGACTACATGAAATATACCTGTTCGGCACTGAAAAATTTCTCGCATTTCGCACATGTTTCATCATGAAAGAATCTTGAACGGGCTCACATTTGTTGCACAGGACAGGCCCCGGGTCCCATCGATCCTATGATTTGTATGGATCTAGTAATCTCAGTACAACGTTTTTTTTGAGGCAAAATCAGTACAAAGTTTGGAAAACTATTGCACCGAGGTTGCCTCCATTGCCTATAAAAAGCCTTCCCATTACCCCCCATCTAACACACAAGCCATAGCCAAAAACAGATAGCAAAAACACAACAACCAAAAAAATGAGGATTTTGGCATTAATTTCACTCTCTCTCCTCTCCATACTCGGAGCCTTGGCTCAAAATGAGCAATGCGGTAGCCAAGCAGGAGGACAAATCTGCCCTGGGGGACTCTGTTGCAGCAAATGGGGCTACTGCGGTACCACACTGGATTTCTGCGGCGATGGGTGCCAGAGCAATTGTCCCGCCCCGCCCCCACCAGCGACCCCGCCCCCGCCACCATCCCCGCCCCCACCACCGTCCCCTAGCGGTGGCGGTAACATCAGTTCTCTTATTAGCAAAGCCTTGTTTGAGAAATTGCTGCCGAACAGGAACGACCCGGCTTGTGAAGGGAATGGGTTCTATACTTATGAGGCGTTCATTGCTGTTGCCAAGGAGTTTGGTGGGTTTGGAACTACTGGAGATGATGATACCAAGAAGAGAGAGATTGTCGCGTTTTTGGCTCAAACTTCCCATGAAACTACTGGTACTTTTTCTCTGTCCCAAGCGATTTCTTACGGCTGTTTGTTTGACGGGACTAACAAAAAAAAAAAAAAAAACATTTTGTGACACCGATGGATTAATCGTATGATCGATCTATTTGGATGTGTAGGTGGGTGGGCAACGGCTCCGGGTGGACCATATGCATGGGGATACTGTTTTGTTACAGAACGAAACAAGGCGGATTATTGTGTTCCTAATCAACAATGGCCTTGTGCTCCTGGGAAGCAGTACTACGGCCGCGGTCCCATCCAAATTTCGTAGTGAGTACCCTAATAGGGATGGAGCCAGGGGGAGGCTAGCTATTAGGGGCGTTCGCCCTTGCAAGAGGGAAAAAAACCTCCTCAACTATATTATTGAAAAATAAAAATTTCCTATGAAAGTATATAGGCTAGCCCAATGGCGGAGCCAGAATTTTGAACCCAAGGGGGCTGGCTTAATAAACATATTTTTTTATCAAAATATTTACCTATTATATCATAAGGTTTTTGTTTTCCTATACATTACATTACATTTATACATTAAATTGATTCAAGCCTAATGCAGTTAAAGTATACCAATCATTTTGTTTTTTTCCTTAGACTACTTCAACTATTAGGTGCTTGTTTTTTATTTACAAAAGAATTTGAGAAATGAAAATGTAAAATAACCGATTTTTAATCCAATCAAATCAAAATTATTAATATTATAAGTAGTTATACACGAATATTTATCAATAATATTCAAATTCAGGTATATACAAAATAAAAATTTTCAAACTCGGACATTTGGGAGTTGGGGCTGGGGCCCCTAGGCTCGCCCCGCTTTAGTATTTTGGAAAAAAAAATGAAATAGTAGTAACTGTTGAAATACAAGGATACCATAAATTTTGGGGGCGACCCCAAAAAAAACATATTAATTTTTAAAGGCTAAGAGTTTAAATATAACATAACATAAATCTTAGGGGTTAACATCGTGAATACTCAATTAATAAACTCTCAGTATCTCTCCCACAAAAATCTCCAATCATTAACAACCCCTTTGGATCGATGGAGGGATTTCATGAGAAAAGAAAGGAAAGACTTATGGTTTCTTGTGAAATCCCTTGTTTGGATTGAACATTTCGGTGAGAAATGGAGGGAAAAGTACAAAAAAGAAATGTTTTGATTGGCACTTCCACTTTCTCACACAATCTCACACAAAATGGTGTGATTTGGTGAGAAATATTGACTCCTCTTTCTTATCTATCACTTTCTCACCATCCAAACGAGCTGTACGTAAGAGGGTTTCACACGTTTTTTTCTTTGTCCTAAAATCTCTATGGAAAACAAAATATATATTTCTCTCTCTCTGCACAAAAATTCCCGATCATTATGAGCAAATAGGAACAAAGGAGAAGAAATTTTTGAAACCTTTAGTAATCCTGGTGGAGATTAAATTCTTTACACCGCCGTTGTAAACATTTGTTTCCTCCAAATCAATTATATTGCGCAACGTCGTCATATTTTATTGATTGGGACCACTGTTTTGCAATGTGGCTCAATGTAATTGATTTGGAGGAAATAAATCTTTACATCGGCGGTGTAAAGAATTTATTCTCATCCTGGTGAAATCTAAGTTGTATGTATGTTTTTACTCAATTAATATTCTAGGCTTCAAGTTCTTACCCAATTTGTTGCCTCGCATTCGCCCTCATGTAGTGAAATTCCTGACTCCGTCCTTGGTACCCTCTCTCTCTTCTCCCTCTCTCTCTCATTCTTCCATCCGTTCCAAAATTTAGGTCTATCTTTTCATTTTAAATGTCCTAAAAAAATTCAATTTTAATTAGTCAATGAGAAAAACACATTATTGCCTTTCAAAAAGAAGGATTTTTTTTTTTAATATAAGAAGTACGTCATACTTTGTGAAGAGCAAAGAGCAATGGTTTCGCCTGAAAATGTTGCAATCCCAAAGAGGGACTTTCTTTCTTGATAATTTTTTTAAAAGTTTTTTTAGTGCGTTCGAATTACGTACAAATCGGAGCCATTACGGTCTCATTTAGTGATCCAATCCATTCACTTTGTAATTAAGTCTAGACGCATTTTATCATTAATTCAGGTGAAAAAATCGAGTTAATCGAACTTCGTTAAGGTCTTGATGAAATCACATTAATGGTCATAACTCATAAGAGCAAACGACGGCTAGTCTGTGACCGTCTATTTCTTTCATGAATATTGTGCTTCATTCAGGTTTACCCCGAAATTCAAAATATACAGAAATATTACTACAAAGGTTTGGCTCACCAAAACTCCCAAAACAGGAAACCTAACCAAGTTTCTCTTGCTCTCTCCATATGCAAAAGGAAAAACCAAAATCAACAAAAAAATTGTCAAAGAAAGGGGCTAAAGACAGAGACAAATCTTCTTCATAAATTTGACCTAATCTCAAAAACTGAGCACATTCTCCAATTAATTTGCCTATGTACTGAACTTTTTTTTGGCCTCGACTTTGGCAGCAATTACAACTATGGTCCAGCTGGAATAGCCATAGGAAGCGATCTACTTGCCAACCCAGACTTGGTCGCAACCGACGCCACCATTTCTTTTAGAGCAGCCCTCTGGTTCTGGATGACCCCACAATACTCAAAACCCTCCTGCCACGACGTCATCACCGGCCGATGGACCCCGTCGGCTGCCGATTCGATAGCAGGTCGGGCCCCGGGGTATGGTGTCATCACCAACATAATCAACGGCGGGCTCGAGTGTGGACAAGGGTTTAGTACTGCACAACAAGTGAGCCGGATCGGGTTTCTTATGCATTTCAGTGATATTGTGGGAGTTGGTTATGGAGAGAACCTTGATTGCAACAACCAAAGGCCCTTTGGATAAGACCCAATAACATTGCGGAAAACTGTTCCGTGAGATAAAGTAATATTGTAGGGTCCAACTGTATTGGACCCTGCATAATATTGTGATCTAATGATGAAATAATGCCGCGGCCGGCAGGAGTATTGAAAATTCTTAAGTAGTCTAAGTTTTTCGTTAAATAAAGATCGATGTAAGAATATTTCAGAATATTCCAGTTAGGGTGTTTGGCTATGTGTAAGCTTGTTGTTAGATTTGTTGGCTTGTTCTGTGGCTAGCTTGATGTTCTAGACTCAAGCTTTGCTTTTTGTTGTTTCTCCTGTGCTGTGTATTGTGGATTTTGTAATAAAATCTTCTTACCAAAAAAAAAAAAGGAAAGAATATTTCAGAATTAATGATGGAGTGTGGCTCCTGCTGCTTCTTCTTCTTCAAAATTTCCATCCTTTTTATTTTCTGTTTTCCGTTCATTATACACATCACAAGGTAATTTGCTTTTGGTGTCAATAAGTGAGATTATATTGATATAAGCCCAGTGACACTAATATACGTCTAACTAATGCAAAACAATAAAAGTATAAGGCAATCCTTGATCACCTCAACCCGGACGATGAGCCTGCATGCCGCAAATTCTGCCCAAACTTCATAAATTTCTAGCAGTCTCAAAAAGAGATAAAATACTAGACGTCAAAGACAAAAGACAACAAGTATCTAGACAATCAAGTATGAACGCACCAATGAATTTTCAAAGCTACAGATCTAACTGGCTACCACTAGTTGTCCTGCCAAAAATATCATGTGGGCTAAGAGCATTGTTAACACAGATACCATTGTGAAGCAACATCATCTCCGAAAGAATCTGACCTGCAAACAATATATTCGTCCAAAGAAGAAACTAATTTCTCTCGAAAAATCGAGACAAAACTCTCACAAATCAGACAACAAGTTCATTGATCTGAAGAGACAGAAGAAAAAAAAATACTAAAGTGTAAAAGAAGCTGTTTGTATTAGTTCCATGGCCTTCTCCTTCCACCACCATCCAATAGTAGTGAGGGGAAAGGAGAAAAAAAATATATTCGTGACGGTTAGGGTTTTTATGGATATGGTAGATCAGTGTACATACATTTTTTGTGTTTGAAAAAAACACTTGTCTATGTTTTTGCTTTCTAATGCATCCAATTTGTAGTTACGATATATTGGAGACTTGTAGTCGATTACATATCTTATACTGTTAGATTCTACACCTAATTGAATATTGGTGAATATTTTGAGGGCTAGCCCTTTCAAACCGGTTTTACCTAAGTTTTATCTAGAAGGGCTGTCATTAATTAAGGGCCGGTGGAAAAAAATAATAATTATTATAACTATTAATTGGTAATACTGTTTATATGCAATATGGATCGTGTTTGTTAGATCTCAATTAGCTATTTTTAACGATGTTTTCAAAATCACCTAAAAGATTATAAATTGTAAGATACAATCAATTGAAAAATGACACGGACTTTCAAAAAGGACTAAAGAATTAGGACGGAGGGAGTAGGAATCTTTGTTAGTGGGGCAAGAAAATCAACCGTTGGCATGCATATGAGCATCTTTATCGGTCTCAGCTGATTTTGGACAAAAAACTACTTTTTTACTTTACCTAGTCATTTTTTCATAATTACATAGAATTAGGCTCTCTATTCTAACCGCACCGTATTAAACTGTACTGGGCAAGAAATTAATGATTTCTTTGATTTTTGTATGCCTCATTACAGGTCCTACAAAGATTATTCAAACCGCAAGTCATTCTTAAAATATTTAGAGACACAAACCCCCACTACTCTGTTTAGTTGTCGGCAATGTTGTGTGAAAAATAAATTCTCAAGAAAAGTGAAGTGATGTGAAGTAAATGAAGGCAAAATAAATTTTAGTGTATATGTTATCTTAACAAGAAATGTTTTAAGGGAAAAAAAAATTCCTTCATTCTAGCCGAACCTATTTTGCAAGAAAGTGTTTTCTAGAATGAGGATGTTGTAGTGCATCCGCCGCACTACAATTGGCACGAACGGCTTGGATTTAATCACTGTGGTAATTATTACTTAAAAACACGTCTTGTGTGTCTGAATGTTGTCGCAGTTTCCCTAGACTACTATATAGCAAAACCATGTCGGTTGCAACTCTAAAACATAGCCCGCCCTTATTGAACAAGTAATTCTCACTCTGATACTTTTTTTCTTGATAATCAGATGTTCGGGTCAGTTTGCGCGTTCCTCGACATGCCCGTAATACTTTTCAGACTGAGTTGTTTCAGTCAATAAGAGTGCTTTAGATGGAGCTTCTAGACATTGGTTTCTCGTACTGAGGTGGGGCTGCGGATTGAGCTTAAATCACTGGACTTTAGTTTAGCATTCTTCAAGTCAACATATGCGAAGATTTTACAGATAATATGTTCAATTTCTTTATACCTAACCAGAAGCCGCCATTCTTTGGGGAAGGAAAAAAAAAAAACAGAAATTGGGGCTCAAGACGAAAAGTTTCAATGCAACGGTTATTTGTAATGCACTCACATAATGTATGGGCTCCACCCCATGTAAAAGATGTGTTACAAATAATCGTTGCATTGAAATTTTTTTCGCTCAAGATAACTACCTTAATTGCCCACTTTTCCGTTGCCCCTGCTTGTCCCAAACTCCTTTTTTCCCTGTAGTAATTTCAACCGATAATAATAACATAGCTAATAAGAGGAATGACTAGTGGCGCGCAGCTCCACGAATTTTTAACATGGTTTTCAAAAATTACCTTAAGTCTACTAATTGGCCACATGTTTACAAAATTTTGTATACTAGTTTGAATTCGACCTGAAAATACAAAAGTAAATAAAATTCAATAATTGTTATCCGCAAAATTATATTTTGAGCCAAGCAAAATTAAAACAGTGCATGATTACAATAATATTTTTTTATAGAAAATTGTGTACCGGATAGGATCAAATAGATCTTTTTAAACATATGCTCTCATTTTTCGAGATATAGAGTTGATTATTGTTCAAATAAAAGCTAGTGCACGATACTGATCCCGGTAGATACTTTTCTCTCTCACTATTTTTCTAACATTTGTCATTAATAGTGTATACCTTATTTAGAGCTAATGTATTAGGTGTTCATTTGTGAATTACGTGAATTGATTGATGTTCATAGTATACGACTAATTGTTCAAAAAAATAAAACCTGACAAAAAAAAATCTCCACGTATTAGTACATGTGGAGCCGCCTAGGGGAATGGATCCGGATCCCATGGGAATCTACCATTTTGTTGTGGAACACGGAACCGGGTCGCACATCACGCGTGCTGTGTAGAAAAATGTGGGCATGTTGTTAGTTATCTGATCCACAAAGGTCCAAAACCCTCTGCGTGGAAGTAGGGGTGGGAAATTTTGATACGACACGAGAACACGTTACGAACTTGACATAAAATTAGCTGATTAGGGCTGTTATTTTTTAACACGGAATATGAATATGACACGACACGATAATACAAAAAGCTAGACAGGTCATGTTAGGATTAAGAGAATTTTGACACGAACACGAGATGACACGAAATGAACACGACGCGGGGTGGAAATTTATGAATGGACACGATAATACAACACGAACCAGACACAAAGTTAGCAGCTAGTTAGGGTCGGTCGACTATTTCTAACATGAAACACGAATATGTATGACACGACACGATAACACGAAAAGAAAAAATAAATCGTGTCAATATTGAGAGAATTCTGATATAAACATGAGATGACACGGCACGATACCCGTCCCAACGTGCGGGCATAATCACTTGGCACAAATATACATTGAACAATTCAAATCTGGTTCCATCAGGAAAGAAATCTTGAACCGGCTCACATTCGCCGCACAGGACAGGCCCCCATCAATGACTACTTGGGTTCTACTTTGGTTTTATTGGCTTGACCTTGACTAGTGGGTTGATGGACACATGGTCTTCCCATCAACTCTAGTAATCAGTACAACGTTGGAAAACAAGCGCCGAGGGTTTGTCCTGTTTGTCGGTAGTTTGCTCCCCGTATAATTAATCTGGATTCAATTTTTGAAAAATCAGGCAGTGAAAAAATAATTTATTGTGAATCCTGTAAGTCTTGACCGGAGAGAGAATAAGTCAATGTGCTCGTAAGTTGGTCCAGTCATCGCTGATCGCCAAACAAAGTGAAAACGTTGGAAATTAAATTAGAAATGGGACAACATCAAAGCTCACGAGTCCTGTTCCCTTGGGCAGACGTCAAGGGGAAACTGAAAGAGCTCCGTCGAGGAAAGAAGGCCTACCTTTGACACGTTCAAATCAAAAGATATGAGCCATAAAACAACTGTTGGATAAATCCCACTAGTGCGCCATCTCCTTGAAAGTAAAGGAATTGATCAGGTGATAAGAATTCAGACTTGTACATTTACTTCTAAGTCCTTAGGGTATTTACAGTGCTATAATTAAAAATTAATAATTAAAAGTTGATACATCAGGTTTTGATTACTCATTTAAGATATTGTTAAGGCTAGCAATGTAAATGTCTACAAGGGCATAATCAAAATTGGAAAACCAAAACTTGTCATCATCTTTTCAAACTACAAAAAACTAAAAATTTTGAACGGTAGAAAACAGTTTTTCTAAAAATAATTTTGAAACTAATAAAAACTATTTACTAGAAATAGAAAATATTTTTGTATATTGATTGGGGTATTTAATTGAGAATATGTAGGGTCTATTCAATTTGGTTATTGTCAAAAAGTTGCTAGTTTTGATTATCCAAAGTCCCAAAATTTGATTATTTCTAAAGAGTTTGTTAAATTTAATTATAGTATTGTGAGCCATATTTTACACAAATATTATTTAACTTTAAAATTTTTTTACTTTTAATCATAGCATTGTGGATAAAGCTCATACGACCTGAGAGGATCCAACTCCCAGTCTCCAACAAAACGAGAGCACAGTAACCAAATCTTCTTTAGACAAAAAGTAGTAAACTAGCAAAGAAAGAGTCCGAAAACAAAAAGTAGCCAAAATGTTATTCACCCATCACAACTCAGAGGTTACAAAAGTCATTACGCAGCATCAATCATACAGTGGTCAAAGTAGCAATTATCCACTTTCGAAGTGCTTTTAACCTAAGAAGACAAACTTTTAGGTATGCCAGGGATACCAAAGGTGTTAGTATTTCCTTCGCTCCGTTTTGTATTTTATGGTCGTTTTCGATCACATTTGGATGTAGGTACGTGATCGGCTAGTTTTGGTTATTCAAAACTCAAAATTTGATTATTTCTAAAGAGGTTGTTAAGTTTGATTATAGTATTGTGAGCCATATTTTGCACCAATATTGTTAACTTTAAAAACATTTTACTTTTGATTATAGCGGCTATGTTCGTTTAGATACTTTGGAAATTTTTAACTTTGTTTTCCAATCATTACCCTACATCTTTCTCCAATCATTACCCTATTTTTCCAATCATTAATTTCATTTCTCTCTCTATCTCTCTCCACTCATTACCCCTCTCTCCAATCATTACCCTATTTCTCTCTCCACCCACTACCAAATCAAAAATTTCCAAAGTATCTAAACGAACATAGCCAGCATTGTGGATAATCCAAGGTTTCAAATTTTAAGTTACCGATATGTTATTAAGTTTTGTATGGCCGGTCTATATGGGGCAAAAAATTCCAACTTAATTGGGCCAGGGCCAGGGCCATATGCCAACGATGGCAGAGATACTTGAGGACCAGTGGGGGAGAGACCTTGTTGGATTTTTGGGGTTTTATTTCGCCTTAATTTGAAAAAATAAAAGTCTTAGAATTTTAATTATTAGTTTATCACCTTTAAAAAAGGGGAAAAAAATTATGGAATGCTCTTGGGTCGCCACAAAATGGTGCCACAATGTCCTTCTCCTCCACATATTAATGTGGGACTCAAGGATAAATGTATAAGTCTCCCATAAATATGTGATGTTTAAGTCAAGCAAGACTTCTTTTTACAATCTTCATTATTTCTCTCATTCTCTTATTAAATCTATCAATAACTACTCTCTCCTTTGTGTTGAAGATAATCCGTCGAGAACTAAAAGTTGAATTATTTACTTATGAAAATTATAAATTTTTTTGAAATATAGTTTTTTTCCTTCGTTTCTATTTTAGTGATAGTTCAACTCTTTTCAAATAGGAATATATCTTGAAGAAAAGTTCAAAAGAAATCATGGCATGTTAGATTCTTAAAAAATAGATAGATATGTTTTTTTTTCCACAACAAAGTAGGGGTGAGAAAAAAACCATCAATCCGCGAATCCGATCCAAACCAATCCAAACCGCATAGTTTGGTTTGGTTTTTTAGTAGTGTGATTTGGCTCCGGTTTCAAAAAATCAAAAACCATGTTCAATGGTTTTGGTCTATGGATTTATGTCAACGGTTTCGGTTCCAATCCGATCCGAACCGTATGTATTTGTGCATAAGTGTGTGTGTGTGTTGATATATACATGATTTAGATACACCAAATAAAACTAGCCTAAGTCATAGTCAATTAATTTCTTAATCTAATACTCGAAATTTATATGATGAAACAATATTCCTATTCTATCCAAACAATTAAACATAAATTGGCAAATTGTATTCATCTCACTACAAGAAATTTGAGATCTCGCAACGGTTTTTTTAGCAACGGTTCAAAAAACCATCGGTATAGATGGTGTTTAGCAACGGTTTACAAAACGTTACTAGAAACAGGACTATAGCAACGGTTTTCATGCAACCGTTACTAGATTACAAGACTATAGCAACGGTTTTTCATAACCGTTACTAAAAACCGGACTATAGCAACGGTTTTCTATAACCGTTACTAAAAACCGGACTATAGCAACGGTTTTCTATAACCGTTACTAAAAACCGGACTATAGAAACGGTTTTCCAATAACCGTTGCTAAAAATTATTTTTTGAAAATTTGTTAAAAGCCATTTAAAAAAAAAAAATTTGTGTTAAAAATAGTTTTTTTTTAAAAAAAATTTGTTAAAAGCCGTTTAAAAAAAATAAAAAAAAAATTGTGTTAAAACACTTTAAATTTTTTTTTTTTGTAAATACTGTTTTTTTTTAAAGTTTCTGGAAAAAAAAAGTAATTTAAAAATAATTTTCTGGAAACATTGTTGAGAAAGAGAAAAAGTTTTTATGTAATGATGGGTGTATTTGATTAAAAAAATGTGGAGACCATTAGATTTGATTATTGGCAAAAAAGTTGCTAGTTTTGATTATTCAAAAGCCAAAATTTGATTTGATTAAGAGATTGCTAAGTTTGGTTATTACAATGTGAGCACTTTTTTGATCAAATATTGCTAACTTTAACAACTTTTTGGTTTTGATTATCACATTATGGATGCTCTAATGACAATTCGCATAATATAAATATTAGTTGTTCCTTTACAATGCACAAGTGTTGGGCTAGCCCAGCTGGTAAGCACTCGCGCGTGCATGCGCGAGGTCCTGGGTTCGATTCCCAGGAGACACAAAATTGTGTTGCCTTCCATGACACGCAGGCGCCACGCGAGCGACACGTGGCCGCCACGCAAGCGTCATGGCGACACGTGGAATCCACGTGGCTGCTGACGTCATATTTTACCCCAGATTTAAAAAAAAAAAAATTTGCCTTTAGCAACGCTTGTAACCGTTGCTAAAGGAACCGTTACTAAAAAAAAATCTGTACCAACGCTCGTCAAAACCGTTACTATACCCTATAGCAACGGATATATAGCAACGGTTTGACCAACGGTTTGACTAACCGTTGGTATAGCCTAAATGGGTCTCTACCAACGGTTTTTCAGCTTTTTGGCAACGCTTTCGACCGTTGCTGTAGAACGATTTTCTTGTAGTGTCTCTTTCTTTCCCGGTCGATAATAGGCACTCTTTGTTAGCCACTATTTTCTCTCTTAATAGTTCTTTCCTTACTATATTCCTTACATAAGAAAAGAATTGGTTTTAATATTAATAATGATTGATTTAATGTCTCTCAGTACTCAATTTAAACAGTTTATGAAGATAAATATCTCAGTTTCATGCGAACCATCGTCAAAAACCGAAACCGAACCGTATTTTTATGGCTTAGAATATTGGTTAATTTGGTTTTATACATTGATTTAGTTCTCTAAATTCACAATCCGTGGGTATTGATTTGATTCTTGATTACTATAAAATCGAACCAATCCGAACCATGCTCAGCCTTACAACAAAGTGGCATGTATGCATTGTGCCCCACTAACACAAATTTCTGGCTACGCCATGATGATAAGATTAATCCTGTGGAAATTAGTAATTGAGATGCGTGTATATAAGATGGTTGAATAGTCTATGTGGGACATATCACAAGAATAGCCCTTCCCCCTCCCCTACCTCCATTGCCTATAAAAAGCCTTCCCATTTCACCCCATCTAACACACAAGCTAGAACCAAAAAACAGATAACAAAAACACAACCAAAAAAATGAGGATTTTGGCACTAATTTCCCTCTCTCTCCTCTCCATACTAGGAGCCTCAGCACAAGATATCAGCTCTCTTATCAGCAAAGCCGTGTTTGAGAATATGTTGAAGCATAGGAACGATGCGGCTTGTCAAGGGAAAGGGTTTTACACTTACGAGGCGTTCATCGCTGCTGCCAAGGCGTTTGGTGGTTTTGGAACTACCGGGGATGTTGCTACCAGGAAGAAAGAGATTGCTGCGTTTTTGGCTCAAACTTCCCATGAAACTACTGGTACTTTTTCTTTTTTTCTTCTGTCGAAAGTGATTTATTACGGTTTGTTTATTTGACAGGACTAGCACACAAAAAAAAAAAAAAAAACCAAACTCATCATAGATGTTACCGAGTTAGTGGCAAATTGGATAAGTAATACCACACAGCTCCAGTAGTATCGTATACCGTAAACTTCATTGGATTTAACATGTTGAATTAAGTCAGGTCGTAAATATTTTAACCAGACACCGGGTATTTTGTGAACACCGATGGCAATGGATTAATTGGATTAATCATGTGTATTTGGATATGTAGGTGGGTGGGCAACAGCTCCGGACGGAAGATATGCATGGGGATACTGTTTTGTTACGGAACAAGGAAACCCCGGGGATTATTGTGTTGCTAATCAACAATACCCTTGTGCTGCTGGGAAGAAGTACTTCGGCCGTGGTCCCATCCAAATTTCATAGTGAGCACCATCTCTCTCTCTCTCTCTCTCTCTCTCTCTCTCTCCAATATTTCGGTCCATCTTCTTTTCATGTTAAATGTCCTAAAATAATTCTCAATTTTAATTAGTCAATGATGTATATGGTGGGTACATATTTTTTTCTCCTTCTACCAATATTCAAAATTCAATCGGAAAAGTGGAGGAAAAAAGAAGGATAATTTTTTAAATATAGAAAGTCATACTTAATTTGTGAAGAGCGCAATGATGTCGCTTAAAAATGTCGCAATCCCAGAGAGGGAATTCTTTCATGGGATGAACAGAGTAGTTTTTTTTTGGTACGTTTGGATTTCAAATCAAGAACTTTCCATGTGATATTCTCCTATGTGACACAAAATTGGAGCCATTATACTCTCATTTAGTGATCCAAGTCATTCACTTTGTAATATTTAAAGTCTAGATGTATTTTATCATTCAGGTAAAAAAAATCGAGTTGATAGAATATCGTTAAGATCTTGATCGAATAATTGGTCATAAGAGCAAATGACGTACGGTTAGTGTGTGGCCATTTATTACTTTCATGAAAAAATTGTGCTTCATTCAGGTGTGCCGCGAAATTCAAAATATAGAGAATCCCGTTCCGCTAACGAAAATAAGAAAAGTAAAAACTTATTTTTTAATTAATCATGATGTATTGTGAGAAAATGACCAGCCTCGCAAAGCTAAGCGAGAAATAAATACTTAAAAAATAAGAACCTTAACAGAACGGAGCCTTTTGGCTCACCAAAACACCCAAAATAGGAAAGCCAACCAAGTTTCTCTTGCTCTCTCAATATGCAAAAGGAAAAAACCAAAAATCAATAAAAAAAAAAATTCAAAGAAAAGGGGCTAAGGCAAATCTCTTCTTCTTAAATTTGATCTAATCTCAAATCTCCAAAGTCTTCCCACTAGCAGCAAATTTTCCATGTGCAAAAAATGAGTACATTCTCCAATTAATTTGCCTATGTACTGACTCTTTTTTACCTTAATTGACTTTGGCAGCAATTACAACTATGGTCCGGCTGGAAGAGCCATAGGAAGCAATCTACTAGCCAACCCAGACTTGGTTGCAACCGACCCCACCATTTCTTTCAAAACAGCCCTCTGGTTCTGGATGACCCCACAATCCCCGAAACCTTCCAGCCACGATGTCATCACCGGCCGATGGACCCCGTCGGCTGCCGATTCGGCAGCAGGTCGGGTCCCGGGGTACGGTGTCATCACCAACATAATCAACGGCGGGATCGAGTGTGGGAAAGGATCTACTCCCCAACAGGAGGATCGGATCGGGTTTTTTAAGAGATACAGTGGTATTATGGGAGTTGGTACTGGAAATAATCTTGATTGCAATAACCAAAGGCCTTTTGCGTAAGACCCAATAAGATTGCGGAAAACAATTCCGTGAGATACAATAATATTGTAGGGTCCAACTATATGGGCCCTACATAATATTGTGAAATGACGAAATAATGCCGCAGTTGTACTGAATAATTCTCAATAAATAGTAGTGCCTTTTCTTTCTTTTTTTGAGATAAATTGCGGCTGATATACAAATAAATAAAATAAGTGAATAAGAATTCTCTTCTTTTGAACACGAATGTGATGCTCTGCTGAATAAAGATGTAGAATATTTCAGAATGATGGAGTGTGGCTGCTTCTTCTTCTTATTCTTCAAATTTTCCATCCTTTTTATTTTCTGTTCTCCGCTCAATATACGCAGCACATGGTAATTAATTTGCTTTTGGATATGGTAGATCAGTGTACATATACTTTTTTTTTTTTTTTTTAAAAAGCACAAGTGTGTATGTTTTTTTTTTCCTAATGCATTTTTTTTTCCGGCAAACCCAATACAGGGGATGGGTTGATGTATGCAGTCTTACCCTTGCAAATAGAGAGACTGTTTCTGCGTCTCGTACCCGTGACCTCCAGGTTACACAACTTTACCGTTGCGCCAAGCCTATGCATCTAGTTTGTAATTGCAGTTGGAGACTTGTAGTCGATTACAAGCAGGTTTTACTTCAGCTTTAAATGGGCTATCAGTAGGGGCTGGTGGGATTGGTTTCCTAGCAGTGGCTAGGAATTTTTTGAGAGGGCAAGAAATTCAACTGATGGCATTCATTAAATTTTCAATTGGCAATAACAGTGTAGACACCCTATTCTGGACTGTCCAGATTAGTTTACTTACGATTTTTGATTCCCCAATGATGATTAAGGTCGAGAACATCCCGAGATTGTTAGTGTGTTTGAGCTTTGAGCGTTCCGAACCTCGTTCAAACCCTTTCAAATCCTTCAAGCCAGAACCAAATGGCCACAGCAAAACCCTACCTGCATACGCTGGTACTGTGCTGGCGTGTGCTGGTAAACTGCCACATGTCAGTCATCGACCGTTGACCCAGTTTCCACTGGCGCACGCAGGTAGAATATTGGCGTACGCCGGTCAAATCCAGTCAAATCAACTTTATTCAACCACGTGCACGAGACTTTTGCGGCCACCCCAGTACATGAACAGTCTCCTAATGATTACAAACGTGCAGACTGTCTCCCCCTCTCTCCTACAAGCCCTTTCAAGCCAAGTCGCATGTATTTAATGCATGGAGACTTCCTTGCCAACCAAACCTGCCCCTAACCAGTTGGTTACTGCCCCTCTCTCTGTCCTCTCACCCCCTATAAATACTCCTCTTGCATTTATATGTAAGGAGTTACTCTCATTAAGGGCCCAAGTCTCTCTCTTCTTCTTTCTTAGCTTTCTTGCTTTCTTTTTCTTTCATCCATTGAAAGAGCGAGCAAGAAACCTTCTCTCACATATTACCACACCCTTTTCACTCATCATCCATCCGTTAAACCCTCAAGTTCAATCTCAAAGCATACCGTCAACCTCAAAGCAAAAGGTATACCAATTTTTGTAACCTTCTGTTCTGACCCCTGAGGGGGGCTGGCAGGGTCAAGGCTGGTAATAAATACCAGTCCTGACTCTAAAGCTGGCAAGGTTTCAAGGGTCGTGTGTGACCATCAATGGCGCACGCCAGTAACTTCAAGCCGTACGCCAGTTATGGCTGTACGTGCATCACTGGCGTGGAGATCGTTGATCGTCCATTTTCTGTTTTCATCTTCAGTTTGACACCTTATTGTATGCTAAGAGCCAGTCTACTGCTTTCTGCATTTAGAACTGTGTAGTTGTTTGTCTATTATTTTTGCTTTAGAAGGCCTCTGGGATCCTTCTAGTCATGATGCAAAGCCCAGATGATGCAAAGCCAAAGCACTGGACAAGAATTGTAACTGGCGTACGGCTTTTTGTTATTAATTGGCGTACGGCAATTAGATCCGTGTCCAGTGGCTTGGCCCTTGCATGGTAGTTAGATCTTGGCCTTTCTTACTTCCCCACACTGTTTATGGGGTGTTTTGTTTATTCTTATGGCTCAAAGCCGTTTTGTCTGTCTGTAATAGCTTAGTATGTTCCTTATAAACTGCGTGGTTTGTTTTGGGTGTGCACTGGTCTATTCTAGAGCCCAGAGGGTTGAGAATAAGAGCTGTGAGTTTAGGCTTACTGGAGTACGCCAGTCAGTGAGTGGCGTGCGCATGTTAGGTCTGCATGCAGTGGTTCGGTCAGTGCATGCAGGTTTTCCTCCTGTGCACATGCAACACCCCTCTGATCAGTATTTCCCAGTCTGTTTAAAATGCTCACAGAAGTCTGTTTTCAATCTATACTAATTGTTTCAATAGTGCAAACATGATCACATTTTGTCACATAAATGCAACTTATTACAGTTTAAATCCCCCTTTAACTGTTCTCCGCCCTAATTGGCTAAAAAAATGATTAATGAGAGAAAAATGCAAACGTTTTACAAAATGCCTGAGTAGAGACCGATCCCCGGATTGGGTGAGAGGGGTGCCATAAAGCCCTTCCCCTCTCGTAACCTGGCTCCCGAATCTCAGATATCGAAGGTGACGATGGTCCAATCTACAAACCTTTTTCAAATCAAAACGTAGCAAACGTTTCAAGTTCGGTTCCTTGAGTGCATACCGCAAAACCCGAGTGGCGACTCTGAATTGCAAGCGTTTCGCCGCGCTTTTCAAAAAGGGCGCACCCGATTTTATAAACCAAAAATAGAATTTTCCGAGGCGTGTGCCCACAAACAGCAGTAAAAACATCCTCAAGAACACCACTACCAGAACTTGCATCTACTTTTGTGGAAAAAAATAAAGCCACCAAATCAAATTTTGTTGAGCAGAAACTCAAACCCAACCAACTATCAGAACGAAGTAATAGTTTATGGTGATCTGAGATTTAGTGTGAGAGAGTAAGAGAGTTCAATGAGATAATAGTTCATGGCCATTGCAAAAAGATTTGAGAGAGAGAGAGATTAGACGGGGCGGGGAAAAGATACTTCTTAGGCTCCGTTTGTTTAGACGTAAAATATTTTTCTGGAAAATATTTTACTTATTTTTTGGTATTTGGTTGTGCAAAAAACAAAAAAATATTTTACCTGATAAAATATTTTGCTTCATGACCCAACTATGTGTTTTCTCATCAAAGACTACAACATTTTGTATATAATATATACGTACATACATATATATAAACATAAATACATGCATCATTTTAATTACAACTATCAACCAAACACCGGAAAATAGAAACGAAACTTTTTGTTTTTTGCAAATTCATTTTACAAGAAAAAACTTTTACATCAGAAAATATTTTTACTTCGAAACAAATGGAGCCTTAGTGTTGGTCCTCTAATTGCTACCTCTAAGAAATTTAGAGGGCTCTTCGAGTAATTTCATGTTGTCTAAGGGATCAAAAAAGTGTGGAAAACATGTATATTAAATCTCATGACAGCCACTCCAGCTGGAATAGCCATAGGAAGCGATCTATTAGCCAACCCAAATTTGGTCGCAGCCGACGCCACCATTTCTTTCAAAGCAGTCATCTGGTTCTTGATGACCCCACAATCCCCGAAACCCTCCTGCCACGACGTCATCACTGGCCAATGGACCCCGTTGGCCACCGATTCGGCAACAGGTGGGGTCCGGGGGTATGGTGTCATAACCAACATAATCAACGGCGGGATCGAGTGTGGACAATGCTATAGTACTGCACAACAAGTGAGCCGGATCGGGTTTCTTATGCATTTCAGTGATATTATGGGAATTGGTTATGGAGATAACCTTGACTGCAACAACCAAAGGCCCTTTGAATAAGACCCAATAACATTGTGGAAAACTGTTCCGCGAAATAAAGTAATATTGTAGAGTCCAACTGTATGGACTCTGCATAATACTGTGATCTAATGATGGAATAATGCCGTGGCCCATAGGAGTACTGAAAAATTCTTAATGCGCGCTTAGTAATCTCTTCTCTTTTTTTTTGCTGAATAAAGATGTAAGAATATTTCAGAATATTCCAATTAGGGTGTTTGGCTGTGTGTAAGCTTGTTGTTAGCTTTGTTGGCTTGTTCTGTTGCTTGATGTTCTAGACTCAAGCTTTGCTTTTTAATTTGTTGTTTCTGGGGTATGCCGCTGTGATGTGTATTGTGGGTTTTCTAATAAAATCTTGGGAGACTTAAAGAATCGTTCTCAAGTGGTTTTTTTTTTTTTTGTATGTTTTCATCCGGCACTTTTTTTGCACTTACAATTTCATCCTTATTTTTTTATAATACCAAGATTGTCCCTATATATATAGCACCGAAAAAGGGACCAAAAATTAATTCTCCCATCCCCGCGATAAAACCGGCGCTCGATGTCCTCTCAATCCCAAAATTTCCGCCAGTCTTCCAAATCCATTTAATTCCTTCCACATCCAAACCTTTTAGAGCATCTCCAACCTTGACCCAATTTTTTACTCAAATATGAGTCAAAATTTGGGTAAAAACCCTTTTTGGGTTGGAGCATCTCCAACCATTAAACCCCAAATTTACCCAAATATATGTATTTTTTATTCCTAATGGCAAAATGGTAAATATGATTGAGCCATCAAGAACTGGTAATCCCTTTCTCTCACTCCCACAATCAAAGCCAAGATCGGCGGCTCCGGCAACAGTTCTTGCAACGATCAGACAACAGTTCCAATTCCAGTTCCTCTCTCTCTCTCAACTCTTCCAACAACAATCGGCCTAAATCGATCGAAGTCAAGAACTACCAGGTACCTCTCTCTTTTGACGTTAAAGCAACCAAAGCTCGGCAACAATCAGAGGTTTCGGCGACGATAATACCACGTAACTCTCTCTCTCTCTCATTCCATCTGTATGTTTCTCTCTTTGTCCTACTAGCCGTTGAAAAAATGGGAAAATGGTTTGGAAAAAAGGTTTGGGTAAAAGATTGGAGAGAGATTTTTAAGATTTTTGCCCCAATTTTAAATTTGAGAAAGGATTTGAGTCAAGACTGGAGATGCTCTTACAACCCCAATATCCATTGTATTCTGCCCACATGCAAACCTTCCCCCAAATGGAAGATGACCAGAACGTCGTTTGCGGGTCTTCTAAGACGACCAGAACGTTGTCGGTGGTGGAAGAAGCACAACTGCCGTCAAAATTGAAATTCCAAATGGCTTCCTCTGCAACTGCCGCCGCCCAATTCATCCGGCCCACTGTCGCCGTCAACCAAATCATCGCCGACCGGCGCAGTCAAACCATCATGAAATTTGATCTATCTCTCTCTTGATCGAGACCGCCGCCGCCCGACGCATCCACCACGCCATCCCCAATCGGCTCATGTTTGATTTAATGGGTTGATCGATTTTGATGGGGAGATGGGCACGGAGGAGATTGTCGGCGATGACGGGTTGAAGATCGTTAGTAGTAAGATTTGTATGATTTTTGTACTATAAATAGAAAATCTAGAAATTCATTCGGATTGATAGCATGATCTATTTTATGGTTTCAAAAGTATTTCATGGTTTGTTTTGTGATTCGATTCATGTTAAACTGTCCAAATAATTTGCCATGAATTCAAAAACTACTTTGCATGGTCTTGATAAAACATGGTGATTTTGCATAAAATAGTCATGATCCGTATCCATGAGATTTCCAATTTCTAGGATAAACATAAATTTAAAATCACGGCAGATTTTGATAGGGGGATAAACATGAGTTTTCCATGGTGGGTAATTTTGTAGATTGGCCATAAAAAGAATGGTCATGATTTTTCTTTTTCACGGAGCATGGTCACGATAAAACATGTTGAATTTCAGAAAATAGTCATAAAAATGGTTTGTCATTCTCAATTGTCATGATTCATGAAAAAATAAAGCATATTGAATTTGGTGAAATAAACCATGAAAAAATGATGGATTCGCAAACATGGAATAATTTGTATAGATAATTCACAAAAAACATGGCTGGTTCGGAAAATATGGTCGATTTGTGCATAAATATGTCATGATTTGTGCATAAATCGATGTGCATATTGAATGGAAATTATTTTAGTTATTTTTGCAAAAAAAAACTAACTAAAATTCATAAAATTAAAGAGAGGAAATGATTTAGAATATTTCCATTAAGGATTTGAAAAATTGAGAATTCAAAAACTTAATTACTACAATTCCACTAATTTAGGAAAGAAATATATACTTACCTATGAATATCTTATTAAAAGGGTAAATTAGGTAATTCATCATCTAAAAAGTATGAAAACATAACTGTTTAAAAAGTGCCGGATGAATACCTTACGTGGGATGAAATCTGAGGATAGATATTTAATTACTTACACACAAAAAAAAAAAGAAGAAGAAGAAGAATATTTCAAAATTAATGATGGAGTGTGGCTGCTGCTGCTTCTTCTTCTTCAAATTTTCCATCCTTTTTATTTTCTGTTTTCCGTTCAATATACACAGCACAAGGTAATTTGCTTTCGGATATGGTAGAATTTTTTTTGGGTCAATAAGTGAGATTATATTGATATAAGCCCGGTGACACTGATATAAAATAGTTCATTACAAAATTATTGGACAAAACCAAACTAATCATCTAACTAATCCAAAACGATAAGAGTATAAGACAATCTTTCACCGCAACCCGAATATTGAGCCTGCATGGCGCACATTCTACCGAAACTTCATAAATTTATATCAGTCTCAAAAAGTGATAATGTGCTAGCCAAAGACAAAAGACAACAAGTACCCAGACAATCAAATGGGCTTCAATCAAATATGAACGTACCAATGAATTTCCAAAGCTACAGAACTGACTGGCTACCACTCGTTGGCCCGCCAAAAATATCATGTGGATAAGAGTACTGTTGGCACAATTATCATTGTGAAGCAACATCATCTCCGAAAGAACCTGACCTATAAACGAAATATTCGTCCAAAGACGAAACTAATTATTCTCGAAAAATCGACACAAAACTCTCACAAATCAAATGACAAGTCGTTGATCTGAAGAGATAGAAGAAAATAAACACTACAGTGTAAAAGAAGCTGTTTGTACTAGTATCATGGCCTTCCCCTTCACCGCCATACAAGAGTAGTGAAATTTAGGGGGAGGGGAAAGGAGAAAAAAAATATTTATGACGGTTAGGGTTTTTATGGATATGGTAGATCAGTGTACATAGATTTTGTGTCTAAGAAAAATACTTGTGTATGTTTTTTGTTTTCTAATGCATCCAATTTGTAGTTACGATTGGAGACTTGTAGTCGATTACATAACTTATACTGTTAGATTCTACCCCTAATTGAATATTGGTGAATATTTTGAGGGCTAGCCTTTTCCAATTTGTAGTTACGATTGAAGACTTGTAGTCGATTACATGTCGGTTGCAACTCTAAAACATAGCCCACCCTTATTGAACAAGTAATTCTCACACTACCCTTGATACTTCTTTGGGAAGGGCTACAATACACATCCTTGTTTGGGGTGTACCATATGCACCCGTTGTGTGGTCTATATTGTGCCACCTCATAGCAAATCGTAACATTTTTTAGAGTTTCGTAACTTTTCAGGAATATGATTCGTAACATTTTCTTTATGATTCGTAACATTTTTGTGCGATTCGTAACATTTTCTCTATGATTCGTAACTTTTTTGTCGATTCGTAACTTTTATACAAAAAATCATAACTTTTTTCTATCAATTCGTAACATTTTTGGGGGTGCATATGATACACACCCAAATAAGGGGTGTGTATTGTAGAATTTCCCTACTTCTTTTTCTTATATTCAAATGTTCGGGCTAGCTTGGGCGTTCCTTAATCTGCTCCTAATACTTTTCACACTGAGTTGTTTCAGTCAATAACTTGAGATGGAGCTTCTAGACATTGGTTTCTCGTACTTATCAATTAGGCGTGGGGCTGGGGATTGAGCTTAAATCACTGGACTTTAGTTTAGCATCCTTCAAGTCAACATATCCGAAGATTTTACAGCTAATATGTATAATTTCTTTATGCCTAACCAGCTGATGCCGCCAATCTTTTCTTTTATTTTCTTTTATTTTTATTTTTTTTGGGGGGGCAGAAATTGCGGGCTTAAGACGAAAAGTTTTAATGCATCGTTTATTTGTAACACACTCTCACATGATGTGTGGGCTCTACCCCATCTAAAAGAAGCGTTACAAATAATCGTTACATTGAATTTTTTCCGCTCAAAGACGGTCGCCGTGCCTACTTGTCCCATACTCCTTTTTCCCCGTATTAACTTCAGCCATTAATAATAACATAGCTAAGAAGGGGAATGAGTCCTAATGGCGGCTCCAGGAATTTTTAACATGCTGTTCAAGAATTACGTACCTTAGCTCTACTAATTGGTCATAGGTTTACAAAATTTCATATAATAGTGCAAATTCGACCAGAAAATACAAAAGTACATAAATTTTAACAATTGTTATCCGCAAAATTTCATATTTTGAGCCAAGCAAGATTAAAACAACGCATGATTATAATAATATTTTTTTTTATAGAAAATTGTGTACTGGATAGAATCGAATAGATCTTTTTAAACATATGCTCTTATTTTTTGAGATATAAAGTTGATTATCGTTTAGATAGAAGCTAGTGCACCATACTGATCCCAATAGATAATTTTTTCTTTCGCTATGTTTCTAATGAGAGAAACTAATTCACGGAGGCTCAATTGATTTTCAGACATCCATTAGCGCAATCAATGGCTGAGATTCGTTATTATCGTTCATAATTGATTTTCAATCCGTACCGTCCAAAACCACTTTGGACGCATGTACGTGATTGGCCTCCGTAAAGCCTTCTTTACGGAATAGTCCGCAAATAAGATTTTCTAGTTTCTACAGTAATATTTTTCGTTAATAGAGTGTACCTTATTTCGAGCTAACGTATTAGATGTTCAATTATGAATTACCAAAATTGATTGATGTTCATTGTGTATGACTAAATTGTTTTTGTTTAAAAAAAAATACCTGAGAAAAAAATTACTCCATGTATTACATGTGGAGCCGCCTAGGGGAATGGATCCGGATCCCATGGGAATCTACCATTTGTGGTGGAACACGGAACCGGGTCGTACTGTGCGCAATGGCACATCACGCGTGCTGTGTAGATAAAATGTGGGCATGGTTTGATTCTGATCCACAAAGGTCCAACACCCTCTGCCGTGTAAGTAGGGGTGGGAAATTCTGATACGACACAAGAACACGACGTGGGGTGGGAATTTATTAAAGGACTCGATAACATAACACGAACCAAACACGAAGTTAGCAGGTTAGTGTTGGCTATTACGAACACAGAACACGAATATGGCACGATATGATAACACGATTCACACGAAAAGCTTAACAAGTCGGGTTAGGATTGAGAGAATACTTGCACAAATATGAAATGACACGACACGATACCCACCTTACATGTAGCCATAATCCGTTTGAGAAATATATTTATATACTTCACATTATTTGGCTCCAATATACATTGAACGATCCAAGTCTACTTAGAAGTTAAAGCCTCATAAAAATCTAACTCATCTTTTTCATTTTATCCTTCACGCATGTTGCTTTCAAAACATGCGTTCACTTGTCTTAACGGTTCCGGTTCCATCACGAAAGAAATCTTGAACCGGCTCACATTCGCCGCACAGGACAGGCCCCGGGTCCCATCAATGACTTCTTTGGTTTTATTGGCTTGACTTTGACTGGTGGGTTGATCGACACATGGCCTTCCCATCAACTCTAGTAATCGAGAAATTTTTCAATGGCAGGTGGGCACGGATCACATGGTGCCGAGCATGCATCTCTGCTGTCCAAACGTATTTTGGACGGTCCAAATTTGTTTGGGCTTGAGGAGTTATTTTTGATAATTTTACACTAAAAAATTACCCAAACAGATCTGAGCCATCCAAAACACATTTTGACGACCGAGATGGTGTTGGGCACTACGTGGCCCGTGCCCACACGACACTAAAAAACTTCTCTTTGGAAAACTAACACCGAGGCATTGTCCGGTTAGTTGGTAGATTCACTCCTCTTACAATTAATCTGGATTGGGTTTTTTGAAAAATTGGGCTGCGAGAAAATAATTTATTGTGAATCCCATAAGTCCTAACCGGAGAGAGAATAAGTCAAAGTGCTCATAAATTGGTCCAGACATCCGTAATCTTCGAACGAGGAGAAAACATTGGAAAATTAGGAATGGGACGACATCAAAGTGCACGAGTCATGTTCCCTTGGGCAGAAGTCAAGGGGAAACTACCTATGCCATTAACACAACTCCTTCCACAATTTCTGCCTACTTTCTCTTTTACTAATTCAACTGGCTGCGTTCTCTTGAACTTAACTTAAATTTAATTTAAATATGAAAATTGTCTTTATTTAAAGGAATATTTAAATATCCATCATCTTTATCCATGCCATGTAAGAATTCATCCCGCCCTTTTTTCATGCTTATGTTTTCATCCTCTTAATGTGTGAATTACCTTTCTTACCCTTTTCACTATGATATACATATATTATGTTATATTATTTTCCTAATTTAGTGGGATTGAATTGGATTGTTTTCCTAATTCAGTGGGATTGGATTGGATTTTTTTCCTAATTCAGTGGGATTTGATAAATTTAAATATGATTGGTTACTTTTATTTTCTTATCCTATTACTTTTATATTTCAAATTAAATCGCAAAACAATCATAATTCATGATTTTTTGGTAATTTTAATATGACTGATTACGTTTATATTTCAATGATAATATTTTTGGAGTATGTCATGTTTATTAAATTGGTTTCATGTTAGATTACGAATGGTCACGAAATGTTGAAATCGACATAGTAATTTAACCATGAAACGCTGATGACGATAACACATGTTTTGATGATAATTAATTTAACCATATTTCATGGAATAAGATCAATTAAAAATATGACCTTTTTGGTTAATACGTGAGCATTTTAACATGATCAATACATGCAAAAATGTGGTCAACTTATCATGTTAATTTCATAAAACATGGTCACTTTATCATGTCTGATTGGCCAATACACATAATGATCACAAAGTAGATTTATCTCGTCATCATTTTCATCCAAACCATGTTTTCATTCAAACATACAGTAGTTTAAAAAAAATGACAAATGCTTTGTATTGTAAAACACATGACTCCGACCGCGGCCACCACAGCGACTGCAGCGTTCTTCTTCCACGAACTTTGCAATAATGGAGGCCGGACTAGTGTGGATTTTAGCCAGACTAGTTTTATGGTAAATGGTCCAAATAATTAACCATAAAATGATAGGAATATAGACAAACATATTTCATGGTAAATAAAGTAAAAAATTTACCATGAAACAGAATAAAAGAAAAAAATACCCAAGTTACATAAGCATTGGACAACCCCAGCCTACTGCTCGAGTAATACAAAATAGAAGGAAAACTACCCAAGTTAACACATCCAATAGAAGCAAACAAAAAACAAGAAATGCAAGAATCAGAGGTCCCAAAATGCACCCGTCACGGTATGAAGCTGTCTTCAAAGGTTATGTTCTTCAAGATGAGTCAGATTGGTTCGGTTTCCACCATAGCTAGAGAGAGAGTGAGTGCTTTTGCCGGATCCCGAGCGGTGCCACCGGCTGTAGGTTCAGCTCGTCGCCGCTCACCGCCGCTGTGATGTGGGGGAAGGATATGGCCGGCGAGGACCGCCGGTGATGGGGCCGGAAGGCCTAGACTGAGTTTTTGCACGCAGGAATGAATGTTCCGTTCTTCTTCGCCGGAGTTCGCACCTATGGAGGACGGAGTGGTCTGAGTTTGGGGAAAATAGGGAGACCCAGTTACAAATGTGTGGGGTCTGAGATGGAGCTTCTAGACATTGGTTTCTCGTACTTATCAATTAGGCGTGGGGCTGGGGATTGAGCTTAAATCACTGGACTTTAGTTTAGCATCCTTCAAGTCAACATATCGGAAGATTTTACAGCTAATATGTATAATTTCTTTATGCCTAACCAGCTGATGCCGCCAATCTTTTCTTTTCTTTTCTTTTCTTTTCTTTTCTTTTTTTTTGGGGGGGGGGGGTGGGGCAGAAATTGCGGGCTTAAGACGAAAAGTTTTAATGCAACGTTTATTTGTAACACACTCTCACATGATGTGTGGGCTCTACCCCATCTAAGAGAAACGTTACAGATAATCGTTACATTGAATTTTTTCCGCTCAAAGACGGCCGCCGTGCCTACTTGTCCCATACTCCTTTTTTCCCGTAGTAACTTCAGCCATTAATAATAACATAGCTAAGAAGGGGAATGAGTCCTAATGGCGGCTCCAGGAATTTTTAACATGCTGTTCAAGAATTACGTACCTTAGCTCTACTAATTGGTCATAGGTTTACAAAATTTCATATAATAGTGCGAATTCGACCAGAAAATACAAAAGTACATAAATTTTAATAATTGTTATCCGCAAAATTTCATATTTTGAGCCAAGCAAGATTAAAACAACGCATGATTACAATAATATTTTTTTATAGAAAATTGTGTACCGGATAGAATCGAATAGATCTTTTTAAACATATGCTCTTATTTTTTGAGATATAAAGTTGATTATCGTTTAGATAGAAGCTAGTGCACCATACTGATCCCAATAGATAATTTTTTCTTTTGCTATGTTTCTAATGAGAGAAACTTATTCACGGAGGCTCAATTGATTTTCAGACATCCATTAGCGCAATCAATGGCTGAGATTCGTTATTACCGTTCATAATTGATTTTCAATCTGGACCGTCCAAAAACACTTTGGACGCATGCGATTGGCCTCCGTAAAGCCTTTTTACGGAATAGTCCGCAAATAAGATTTTCTAGTTTCTACAGTAATATTTTTCGTTAATAGAGTGTACCTTATTTCGAGCTAACGTATTAGATGTTCAATTATGAATTACCTAAATTGATTGATGTTCATTGTGTATGACTAAATTGTTTTTGTTTAAAAAAAAATACCTGAGAAAAAAATTACTCCATGTATTACATGTGGAGCCGCCTAGGGGAATGGATCCGGATCCCATGGGAATCTACCATTTGTGGTGGAACACGGAACCGTGTCGTACTGTGCGCAATGGCACATCACGCGTGCTGTGTAGATAAAATGTGGGCATGGTTTAGTCATCTGATTCTGATCCACAAAGGTCCAACACCCTCTGCCGTGTAAGTAGGGGTGGGAAATTCTGATACGATACGAGAACACGATATGAATCTGACACGAAATTAGCAAATTAAAGTCGGTTATTTTATGACACGGAACATGAATATGACACGATACGATAACACAAAAAACTAAACAGGTCAGGTTAGGATAGTCTATGTGGAACATATCACAAGAGTAGCCCTTCCCCCTCCCCTATCTCCATTGCCTTTAAAAGCCTTCTCATTCTCCCCCATATAACACACAAGCTAGAACCAAAAACAGATAACAAAAACACAACCAAAAAAATGAGGATTTTGGCACTAATTTCCCTCTCTCTCCTCTCCATACTAGGAGCCTCAGCACAAGATATCAGCTCTCTTATCAGCAAAGCCGTGTTTGAGAATATGTTGAAGCATAGGAACGATGCGGCTTGTCAAGGGAAAGGGTTTTACACTTACGAGGCGTTCATCGCTGCTGCCAAGGTGTTTGGTGGTTTTGGAACTACCGGGGATGTTGCTACCAGGAAGAAAGAGATTGCTGCGTTTTTGGCTCAAACTTCCCATGAAACTACTGGTACTTTTTCTTTTTTTCTTCTGTCGAAAGTGATTTATTACGGTCTGTTTATTTGACAGGACTAGCACACACACACACACACACACAAAAAACCAAACTCATCATAGATGTTACCGAGTTAATGGCAAATTGGATAAGTAATACCACACAGCTCCAGTAGTATCGTATACCGTAAACTTCATTGGATTTAACATGTTGAATTAAATCAGGTCGTAAATATTTTAACCAAACATCGGGTATTTTGTAAATATCAATGGCGATGATTGAATTAATCATATGCGTATTTGGATATGTAGGTGGGTGGCCAACGGCTCCGGACGGACCATATGCATGGGGATACTGTTTTGTTACGGAACAAGGAAACCCCCCGGATTATTGTGATGGAAATCAACAACAATACCCTTGTGCTGCTGGGAAGAAGTACTTCGGCCGTGGCCCCATCCAAATTACACAGTGAGTACTCTCTCTCTCTCTCTTCCATCCGTCCAAAATTTTAGGTATATCTTTTCATTTTAAATGTCCTAAAATAATTCTCAATTTTAATTAGTCAATGATATGATGGGTAGATATTTTTTTTCCCTGCCTCCAATATTGAAAATTCAATAGTAAAAGTGGGAGGAAAAAGTACATTAAAGTTCAAAAAACCAAAATGAAAGAACTTTTTGTCAAAGAAAGGGGCTAAGACAAATCTTCTTCATAGATTTGACCTAATCTCAAATATTCTCCAAAGTCTTCCCACTTGCAGCATATTTTCCACGGTGGAACTACGCCGACCACTCTACTTCACCGCTCAATATCTCACCGTTCGTCTCGACAATTAATGATCTAGATTTTAAAAAAAAACTTTTTTCAGGTGGAAGAATTTTTTAAAATCTAAACCGTCCAAAACACTTTTGGATGATGAGATTGAGAATGGTGGGGAAAGTGTAAAAGTTGAGTGGGGCACAGAATTTCTGTATTTTCCATGTGCAAAAAACTGAGCACGTTCTCCAATTAATTAGCCTATATACTGACTGTTTTTTTTACCTTGACTTTGGCAGCAATTACAACTATGGTCCAGCTGGAACAGCCATTGGAAGCAATCTACTAGCCAACCCAGACTTGGTCGCAACCGACCCCACCATTTCTTTCAAAACAGCCCTCTGGTTCTGGATGACCCCACAATCCCCGAAACCCTCCAGCCACGATGTCATCACCGGCCGATGGACCCCATCGGCCGCCGATTCGGCAGCAGGTCGGGTCCCGGGGTACGGTGTCATCACCAACATAATCAATGGCGGAATTGAGTGTGGAAAAGGGTCTACTACCCAACAGGAGGATCGGATCGGATTTTATAAGCATTACAGTGATATTTTGGGAGTCGGATATGGAAATAATCTTGACTGCAATAACCAAAGGCCTTTCAACGCATAAGACCCAATAATATTGCGAAAAACGTACTATTCCGTGGGACAGTAATATTGCAGGGTCCAATTATATGGACCCTACATAATATTGTGAAATGATGAAATAATGCCGCATGAGTACTGAATAAATCCTACTACATGGTAGTCTGTTTTTTTTAGATAAATTGCGGCTGATATACAAATAAATAAAACAAGAGAATTAGAATTCTCTTCTTTTAAACACGAATGTGATGCTTTGCTGAATAAAGATGAAGAATATTTCAGAATGATGGAGTGTGGCTGCTTCTTCTTCATCTTCAAATTTGCCATCCTTTTTATTTTCTGTTCTCCGTTCAATATACGCAGCGCATGGTAATTAATGTGCTTTTGGATATGGTAGATCAGTGTACATATACCGCGGATAAAAAAAAAAAGAAAAAGAAAAAAGACAAAGGTCCAACACCCTCTGCGTGTAAGTAGCGGTGGAAAGTCCTGACACGACACGAAAACACGATATGAATCTTACGCGAAATTAGCAGATTAAGGTCGGTTATTTTATGACACGGAATATGAATATGACATGCAAGGGCGGAACCAGGAATTAAATTTACACTGGGCTAACCCAAATTACATATATATAAATAAAAAAGAGGCGAATTTACATATAAATACGTAAATGTTCAAACACCCTACTTTGCTACTCCAATCAATCAAGCAAAAGTAAGGAATTGAAATGAAACAACAATGAACACCGGATATACGTGGAAACCCTAAATGAAAAAAAATCACGGGAAGGAATCAAGCACTATAGAAAAATATTATATAGTTACAATCGAACTTGCTACACAATTGAGAATCCTCACAATTGACTCAAGAACGAAAGCCGAATCCTCGTTCACCGTACCCCGTGCTTGATTGCCACTGCCTCGAATCCTCAAACCTTCCGATTACACTTCCAGAGATCCACTGGAAGCAACTCAACGATAAAGATATTTGAACTTCAATCTCTGTTCTTTTACCCACGACGGCAAGTATATTGGCTTCAGTATCTATCTCGTTATATAGAAAACCCAAAGCAACTCTCCGTTTTGACTGCCGTCCCTCTTTTTTCTTAACCCAACAGACTAATAAAACATGTATAAATATAACACGCATAAACCGATCAACTCCAAGATCGATCGATCAACTCCGTTGTGTGTTTTTATCTCAACAATTAGGCTGGCTGTAAAAAATGGGTTGGGCTAAATGGGTTAGGTGATGAATGGGTTGTGTTTTTACATATAATAATTATTATTTTTTTGGTCTTTCGAACCCCACCTGGGCTACAGTAGCCTACTGTAGCCCATATACACTTCCGCCCTTGATGACATGATACAATAACACAAAAAGCTAAATAGGTCATGTTAGGATTCAGAGAATTATGACACGAACACGAGATGACACAAAAGGAACACAACATGACACGATATAATGGGGGAGTGAGAATTTTTGAAAGGACACGATAACATAACACGAAGTTAGCAGGTTAGGGTCTGCTAGTTCTGACACGGAACACGAATATGACACGACACGATAACACGAAAAGCTAAACAGATCGGATTATGATTGAAAGAATTTTGACATCAACACAAGATGATACGACACGATACGATTTCCATCTATACGTGTAGGCATAATCCGCTGAGAAGTATATATATAGTCTGCATTTTAACCACACACAAAATATATATATATATATATATATGGTCTGCATCACATCACTTGGCACAAATTTTTATGGAACGACTCAGATCCGCTTAGAAGTTAAAGTCTTGTAAGTGGTGAGTCTTCCAATCGTATAAAAAAATCTAACATTTTGTTTATTCAATTTATCCGATCGATATAAAACTCAAATCCTTAATAATAACTCATGTTTCAACACCGGTCTAGGGTGCACTGATAGGATGGGAAACGTTCACTTGTCGGGCCCGTTCCAGTTTTTGTAAAAAAAATACTCCCTCCGTTCCAAATTGAGAGTCCATTATTTCATTTTGGGTTGTTCCAAAATGATAGCCCTTTTCCAAAAATGGAAGGAAAAATTTGGTGATTTTCTAAAAGTGTCCCTCACAATTGAATATAAGTGTTATAAAGTAGGTAAAATATAGGGGTAATGGTGGAAATAATAGGCAATATAGGTGTAATCATTGCATATCCCCTAAAATAGTTGAAATCCCCAAGAGGGACTCTCAATTTGGAACGGAGGGAGTAATTTTTAGACAATGAAGGTAATTTCAAGCTTAAAAATTAATGTGTTTACGTAAATAATTTTCTTACCAATATGGATCCTGTTTTATAGATCTCATTGAGATATTTTAAACGGTGCAAAAAAAAATTAAAATATTATTTTTTATTTTTGTTATATTTGAATTTTAAAATTATATTTTTTTAAAAAAAGGAGAAGATTTAGAAAGAAAACAGAACAGGACACGGTTCCGGTTCCATCACGAAAGAAATCTTGAACCGGCTCACATTCGCCGCACAGGACAGGCCCCGGGTCCCATCATGATTTCTACGGTTCTACCTTGGTTTTATTGGCTTGACTTTGACTAGTGGGTTGATCGACACATGGTCTTCCCATCAACTCTAGTACGTTGGAAAACTAGCTAGCACCGACTGTTTGTCCGATTGGTTGGTAGATTCGCTTCCCATATAATTAATCTGGATTCAATTTTTTAAAAATCGGGCTGCGAGAAAATAATTTATTGTGAATCCCGTAAGTGCTGACCACAGAGAATAAGTTGATATGCTCGTAAGATGGTTCAAACACCCCTAATCGTCGAACAAAAAGAAAACGTTGGAAAATTAGGAAAGGGACGACATCAAAGCTCACGAGTCATGTTCCCGTGGGCAGAAGTCAAGAGGAAACTTCCTATGTTTGACACGTTCAAATCAAAAGATAATGAGCCATAAAAATGGAAATTGATTTTGGCACTCTAAAAATTGATGAAGGGGCTCCAAAACGACGTCGTTTTGTGTATCAATATAGTATAGTTTTGGAGCCTCTCCATCAATTTTTGGAGTGCCAAAATCACAATCCCATAAAAAACTGTTGGACTTGAGTTTCGAGACCCCATGCACTAGTGCGCCATCTCCGATGAAAGTTAAGGAATTGATCTGGTGATCAACACGAGACTTGTACATTTACTTCTAAGTTCTAAGGTTTCAAATTTTAAGTTACCTGCATGTTATTAAGGCTCCATTCCAAAAATCTTCTTAAAAAATAAGCTACTTATTTCGCATTTTCAAACTAAAAAATAACGTAAATGAAAAATAAACTTTCAATTTTTTTTTACACCGTTTAAAAGATCTCAATAAAATCTATCAAACAATATCCATATTGATAGAAAAATTATTTGCGTAAGCACATGATTTTTGAGCTTAAAATTGTTTTCTTAAAAAATAAGTACTTATTTTGAGTTCGAAAATGGGGCCTAAGTTTTTATAAGTGCCGGTCTATATGGGGCGAAAAAATCCCAACTTAATTGGGCCATATGCCAACGATGGCAGAGATGCTTGAGGACCAGTGGGGGCAGAGACCTCGTTGGATTTTTGGGGTTTTATTTCGCCTTTGCAAAAAAAAAAAAAAAAAACTATTAGTGTATCACCTCTAAAAAAGGGGAAAAAAATATTATGAAATGCTCTTAGGACGCCACAACATGGTACCACAATGTCCTTCTCCTCCACATATTAATGTGGGACTCAAGGATAAATGTATAAGTCGCCTAGAAACTATAAGGTGCTTACGAAATTATAATTATTGTATTATCATAAAATGGAAGTCAAGCTAGACTTCTTTTTACATTCTTCTTTATTTCTCTCTTTCTCTTACTAAATCTATCATTGACTACTCTTACTCTCTCCTTTATGTTGAAGATAATTCGTTGAGAACTAAAATTTGAATTATTTTACTTATGAAAATTATAAATTTTTCTGAAATATAATATTTTTTCTTCGTTTCTATTTTAAGATACTATGATAGTTTAACTCTTTTCAAATAGGAATATATTTTGAAAAAAAGTTCAAAAGAAAATCAAGGCATGTTAGATTCTTAAAAAAAAGATCGATGTGGTTTTTTTTTCCCACAACAAAGTGGCGTGTATGGATTTGTGCCCTCACTGATACAAATTCTGGCTACGCCATGACGATAAGATTAATTTTGTGGAAAGTAATTAAGATGCATGTATATAAGTTGGTTGAATAGTCTATGTGGGACATATCACAAGAATAGCCCTTCCCCCTCCCCTATCTCCATTGCCTTTAAAAGCCTTCTCATTCTCCCCCATATAACACACAAGCTAGAACCAAAAACAGATAACAATAACACAACCAAAAAAATGAGGATTTTGGCATTAATTTCCCTCTCTCTCCTCTCCACACTTGGAGCCTTGGCACAACAAGAGCAATGCGGTAGCCAAGCAGGAGGAAAAGTCTGCCCGGGCGGACTCTGTTGCAGCAAATTTGGCTTCTGCGGTACCACCGCGGCTTACTGCACTGGCGGGTGCCAGAGTAATTGCAACACGGGTGGCGGCGGCTCCCCCAACACCCCGTCACCAACCCCCAGCGGCGGTGGCGGCGATATCAGCTCTCTTATCAGCAAAGCCGTGTTTGAGAATATGTTGAAGCACAGGAACGACGCGAATTGTGAAGGGAAAGGGTTCTATACTTACGAGGCTTTCATCGCTGCTGCCAAGGCGTTTGGCGGTTTTGGAACCACCGGGGATGATGCTACCAAGAAGAGAGAGATTGCTGCGTTTTTGGCTCAAACTTCCCATGAAACTACTGGTACTTTTTTTTCCGTCCCAAGTGATTTATTACAAACGCAAAAAAAAAAAACATATATCTCATCATAGATGTTACCGAGTTAATTGCAATTGGATTAGTAATACTACCACACAGTTCTAGTAGTTTCGTATACCGTAAACTTTATTGTATCGAACTTATTGAATTAGGTCGGGCCGTAAATATTTTAACTAAATATTGGGTATTTTGTGAATATCGATGATGGTAGATTAATCATATGTGTATTTGAATATGTAGGTGGATGGTCAGCGGCTCCAGATGGACCATATGCTTGGGGATACTGTTTTGTTACGGAACGAAACAAGGCGGATTATTGTGATGGAAAACAAGAACAAAACCCTTGTGCTCCTGGGAAGAAGTACTTCGGCCGTGGCCCCATCCAACTTACACAGTGAGTACACACACACACTCTCTCTCTCTCTCTCATCCGTCCCAAAATTTTAGGTACTCCCTCCGTCATTTGTCTCAGTTCTATTCTAACTGGATTAAAAAACTGTTATATTTTTAAAATGGTAATAAATTTTATATCCAATATGGATCTTGTTTGATAGATCTCGATTTGTTCTATAATTCATTATTTTCGAAATCACCTAAAATATTATAAATTCCAATATATAATTATTTGAAAAGTGACATGAACTTTCAAAAATGACAAATAAATTGGGACGGAGGGAGTATATCTTTTCATTTTAAATGTCCTAAAATAATTCTCAATTTTAATCAGTCAATGATATCATGGGTAGATATTTTTTTCCCCTTCCTCCAATATTGAAAATTCAATCGTAAAAGTGGGAGGAAAAAGTACATTAAGGTTCAGAAAACACATCATTGCATTTCAAAATGAAGAATAATTTTTTTTTAATATAGAAAGTCATTGCATTTCAAAAAGAAGGAAATTTTTTTTTTAATCGGCAAAGTAAAAAAATCAAGTTGGTTGAACATCTTTAAGGTCTTGATCAAATCACATAGGTCATAAGAGCAAATGACATTTAATTTGTGTCCGTCTATTACAAAGGTTTGGCTCAAAATATTCCCGAAATTCAAAATATGGAGAAATACTACTACAAAGGTTTGGCTCACCAAAACTCCCAAAACAGGAAACCCAACCAAGGAATTGGGGGATGATACTGTGCAGTGGTGCAACACTGTTGCGCAACTTCGAGCCGTCGGATCGTGCATCCAACAACTTGAATCTCATCTCGACAATGAACGGCTCTCGATTGTTGGTTGCCAAGAAGAAATCCGAGCCGTCGAATGCATGATCCGCCGGCTCGGAAGTGCGCAACTCACTACAAACCCCCAACCCAAAGTCCCCATCGAAGTTTCTCTTGCTCTCTCCACAGGCAAAAGAAAAAACCAAAATGAATGAACTTTCTGTCAAAGAAAGGGGCTAAGACAAATCTTCTTCATAAATTTGACCTAATCTCAAATCTCCAAAGTCTTCCCACTTGCAGCATAATTTTCACAGTGGTACTACGCCTACCACTCTGATTTATCGCTCAATATTCACTGCTCAACATTTCACCGTCGGTCTCGACAATTAATAGTCTAGAAGAGTTTTTTAAAATCCAGACCTTCCAAAACACTTCTGGATGGTAAAATTGAGAGCGGTTGGAAAAGTAAAAGTTGAGCGTGGATGTAAACCTTATGTATTTTCCATGTGCAAAAACTGAGCACATTATCCAATTAATTAGCCTATATACTGACTCTTTTTGACCTTGACTTTGGCAGCAATTACAACTATGGTCCAGCTGGAAGAGCCGTAGCCGTAGGAAGAAATCTACTAGCCAACCCAGACTTGGTCGCAACCGACCCCACCATTTCTTTCAAAACAGCCCTCTGGTTCTGGATGACCCCACAATCCCCGAAACCCTCCAGCCACGCTGTCATCACTAGCCGATGGACCCCGTCGGCCGCCGATACGGCAGCAGGTCGGGTCCCGGGGTACGGTGTCATCACCAACATAATCAACGGCGGGATCGAGTGTGGGAAAGGGTCTTCTCCCCAACAGGAGGATCGGATCGGGTTTTATAAGCGATACAGTGGTATTATGGGAGTTGGTACCGGAAATAATCTTGACTGCAATAACCAAAGGCCTTTTGCTTAAGACCCAATAATATTGCGGAAAACTATTCCGTGAGATACAATAATATTGTAGGGTCCAACTATATGGGCCCTACATAATATTGTGAAATGAAGAAATAAAGCCGCAGTTGTACTGAATAATTCTCAATACATAGTAGTCCCCCTTTTTTTTTTTTGAGATAAATTGCGGCTGATATACAAATAAATAAAATAAGAGAATTCGAATTCCCATGAACACGAATGTGATGCTTCGCTGAATAAAGATGTAGAATATTTCAGAATGATGGAGTGTGGCTGCTTCTTCTTCTTCTTCAAATTTGCCATCCTTTTTATTTTCTGTATGGACCCTGTATAATTTTGTGATCTAATGATGAAATAATGCCGCGGCCCATAGGAGTACTGAAAAATTCTTAAAACATAGTAGTAGTTTCACTGAATAAAGATGTAAGAATATTTCAAAATATTCCAATTAGGGTGTTTGACTGTGTGTAAGCTTGTTGTTAGCTTTGTTGGCTTGTTCTGTTGCTTGATGTTCTAGACTCAAATTTTGCTTCTTGTTTTTTTTTTTTTGTTGTTTCTGGGGTATGCCGCTGTGATGTGCATTGTGGTTTTTCTAATAAAATCTTGGGAGACTCAAAGAATCATTCTCAAGTGTCATTCTTTGTAAGTTTTCACCGGCGCTCGATTTCCTCTCAATCCCAAAATTTCCGCCAGTCTTCCATATCCATTTAATTCCTTCCACATCCAAACCTTTTACAACCCCAATATCCATTTTATTCTTTGGGAGAATTTTCCCCAGGTCCACTATAGCACTTTCCAAACCCCCTAAGTCCACTTTTAAATTCTATAACCCACTAAGTCCACTAATCTATTATTAGGGATATAATAATCATGTTTAGTCTAATATACCCCTGTTTTTAAAAAACCTCCTGCCCCGTTTTTACATCTATTTCAAAAATATCCATTTGAAATTTCCAATCCCCTAAAATCTCTCCCGATTTCTCTCCCGAAAATTTCTCCCTATTTCAGTACAAAACCCTCCCCCCCCTCCCCCCCCCTACTGACTTCGGCAGATTTTGGAAAAATAAAAAAACGGAGGATTCCCACGGACGGAAAACAGAGAACGGGATCTGCCATCGAAGTTTCTTTCTTGGACGAACAGCGACAAACATCCCGTCGCCGTCACATCTCGTCGTCGCCATCGCCACCCACCTCCCGTCGCCGTCACATCCCGTCCCTGCCGATTACTCACCGCCGCCGGTTCACTGCTCCTCCTCCTCGCTTGCTCGCCGCGGTGCACTCCTCCTTCTCCTCGCCGCCCTTCATCGCCATCCATGGCCGTTACCACCATGGCCGAGTTCCCGCCCTCCATCACCGCTACCACCGTCGCCGACACCTTCATCATCATATATCTGTTCAAAACATCAGGTGCCCTTCCAAATCGTAACAAATAACTCGATCTTCGTCGCCTTGTGTCCCTCGGTATGGTTCTTTGCATTTGAAGGGTTTATACACCAGTAAAAACATAAGAATCCTCTCTTCCTTTCTTTATCCTTCTCTGTGAAGGGTTATATGTTCAGATCTGTTAAGGTTTTGTTTTTTGTACGTTTGTTTAACTGCTGTTGGGTATATATGGTTATATGTTCAGATATGTTAGGGTTTTGTTTTTTGTACTTTTGATTAGCTGCTGTTGGGTAACATATATGGTTATATGTTCAGATCTGTTAGGCCGCTGCGCGGACCAATTCATATAAGGTTGTTTATGGTTATATATGGTTATGGTAACATATATGGTTATATATTCAGGTCTATAAACAGTAGTCCAATTGCACCGAAACTGTTTTTTTGCTGGATTTGGAATGTTTTTTGTATTTTTTTTGTTGCTGTTGAGAAACATATATGGTTATATATTCAGGTCTATAACCATATATCATGAGATATATAACGTTTAGGTTTTCGTTTAACAGCTGATATCATGAAACATATATGGTAATATACGAATTCTTGAATCCTTTTTTTAACATATAAAGCTATATGTTTTCATCTGTTTAACTTTTTTCTTATATGTGCAGAAATGACAAATCCACAAGAAATAGGAGTGTGGTTTCATGAAGTGCATAATCCAATTTATTGCAAATTGGAGTATCACCACAATGACACCGTGATAATGGAGTTTCGGATGAACTCCAACCTCAGAAGAGCCCTCCACATCAAATCCTTCTACCAAAAGTACCTCATGACGTTGAAGAGCCACATTAGGATTGTTGATCCTGACAAGACAGCCAAGAATATTAGATTTAGAATTTTAATTTGGTTAAAGTCTTTTGGTGTGATTTCTTTGTCTTGTTTTCATATTGCTATTCAGAAGACTCTGAATCCGTTTTGTAGATCTATCGATCAAATTTATAACTACGTAGTTGAACAATAGCAGACTCTTTCAGAAGCTAATACATATACGGTTATCAGAAGCAAATCAATGAGGCCGTTGCGCGGACCAATTCAATAAAGTATATAACGTTATATATGTACAAGACGTTATGTTGACATTATATAAGGTTAAACCTAAACAACCAAAATCATTTTAGGTTTGCATCCTTAATATCGTTATATGTGGTCTTCTGTCATGAGTGAATGAGTATATAACGTTAAATTTGAGCTGATGAATGAGTATATAACGTAAAATGTAAGTATTTCATGTTAAATGTGAACTGATGAACGAGTATATAACGTTATATACAGTGTATCAGAAAAAGGAGAATCTTCATGTAAGTATTTCACGTTAAATGTGAACTGATGAACGAGTATATAACGTTATATACAGTGTATCAGAAAAGGAGAATCTTCTGTCACTCTATTCCAACGTAACTGCTGGGATTTCAAACGTAGAACAGATAATGGGGGATAATGGGCTAAACTTATGGGATTTGAATGGAAATGGTAATTTTGTCAGGCACTATTTCCCTTTTTAAATGCAGTGGACTTTATGCTTTACCAAATACATATTAGTGGACTTAGTAGGTTAGAAACTTGATCAGTGGACTTAGTGGGTTAGAAACATGCTATAGTGGATCTCCCACCAATTTTTTATTATTGTTTCCACATGCAAACCTTCCCCCAAATGGAAGACGACCAGAACGTCGTTTGCGGGTCTTCTAAGACGACCAGAACGTCGTCGGTGGTGGAAGAAGGATAACTGCCACCGAAATTGAAATTCCAAATGGCTTCCTCTGCAACTGCCGCCGCCCAACTCATCCGGCCCACCGTCGCCGTCAACCAAATCATCGCCGACCAGCACAGTCAAACCATCATGAAATATGAACTACCTCTCTCTTGATCGAGACCGTCGCCGCCGCCGCCGCCCAACACATCCACCACACCATCCCCGACCGGCTCATGGTTGATTTGATGGGTTGATCTATTTTGATGGGGAGATGGGCATGGAGGAGATTGTCGGCAATGACGGGTTGAAGATCGTTAGTGGTAAGATTTGTATGATTTTTGTACTATAAATAGAAAATCTAGAAATTCATTCGGATTGATAACATGATCTATTTTATGGTTTCAAAAGTATTTCATGGTTTGTTTTGTGATTTGATTCATGGTAAACTGTCCAAATAATTTGCCATGAATTCAAAAACTACTTTGCATGGTCATGATAAATCATGGTCATTTTGTAGAAAATAGTCATGACCCGTATTCATGAGATTTCCAATTTCTAGGATAAACATAATTTTAAAATCATGGCAGATTTCGATAGGGGGATAAACATGAGTTTTCCATGGTGGGTAATTTTGTAGATTGGCCATAAAAAAACATGGTCATGATTTTTCTTTTTCACGGAGCATGGTCACGATAAAACATGTTGAATTTCAGAAATATTTATAAAAATGGTTGTCATTCTCAATTGTCATGATTCATGAAAAAATAAACCATGTTGAATTTGGTGAAATAAACCATGAAAAAATGGCGGATTCGCAAACATGGAATAATTTGTATAGATAATTCACAAAAAAACATGGCCAGTTCGAAAAACATGTCCGGTTTGTGCATAAATATGTCATGATTTGTGCATAAATTAATCGATGTGCATATTGAATGGAAAGGATTTTAGTTAGTTTTGAAAAAAAACTAACTAAAATTCATAAAATTAAGGAATATTTAAATATGCATCCTCTTTATCCATGCCATGTAAGAATTCATCCCATCTTTTTTTCATTCTTATGTTTTCATCCTCTTAATGTGTGAATTACATTTCTTACCCTTTTCCCTATGATATACATATTTATATTATGTTATATTCAGTGGCGGACCCAAGAATTCCATATACTGGGGGCACCGCCGCACCTATTATTCACAATCTTAAAAAATATTTCTCTGTATGTATTATGTATACCACTAAATTATCGTTTAACCATTAAATATTGATCACTCATTCTATTCCGCAACCAATTTTTCACAATATTCATGGCTAAAAATACCCTTTCAACTGTCGCGGTGGCAACCATAAGATTAATGCCAAAGTCAAGAGCAAGTAAACTAAAAAGATATATAGTAATTTAGTTTTTTAATTTTCATAATATTGTGGATTGGGAGGAAAACAAAAAGAGATAGAACAAAAATGGAGAAATAAAAGAAAGAGGTAGAACAAAAATAAAAAAATAAGGAAGAGAAGTAGAACGAAAATGAAGAAATAAATGAAAGAGTTAGAACAAAAATGAAAAAATAAAGAAAAAACAAGGGATAGAGAGTCTTGGAAATTGAACTCAAGCCCTTGAAACTTTTCACAATTTGTGATGATCACTGCACCATGCTAATGGTTTGTAATGGTATAGGAGACTTTTTCTGTATTTATATCTAACTTTTGCTTACTATTCTTGATCCAAACCAATCATTCTTTAAATTGCAATTTTTACAGTATTTGTACAAAGTATTAATTTTTTTTTGCATACCCGTAAGTACATAGTCCTACCACATTAGTCTTTTTTTTTAAAAAATTGTTCAAATAAGTCAAGTAAAAATTTAATGTCCACACGCATCACGTACCTTTTCAATTAGTGAAAAACATTACAAAACAAATCTTGTGAGAATTTAAGCCAAAATAGAGATAGAGAGAGAGAGAGAGAGAGAGAGAGAGAGCACAATTAAATAGTAGGATAACATGGAAAAAGGTGGGAAAGAGGAATCGAACCTCAACACCTTAGTCTTTAAATGTTGCCCCGGCTGCCACTCTGCCAAAGCAGAGTTTCTTTGTTGACTTCTACAGATATATTATATTTAACCTATATATGTATAATTTTTTTTTTTTTGGGATTCTTCGAAAGCCCCTGGGGGCACGTGACCCCACGTGCCCCAACGTGGGTCCGCCCCTGGTTATATTACTTTCCTAATTTGATGGGATTGGATTGTTTCCCCAATTTAGTGGGATTGGATTGGATTATTTTCCTAATTCAGTGGGATTTGGTAAATTTCAATATGATTGATTACTTTTTTTTATTATCATGGAATGTATTTGAGGAATCGATATTTTTAAGAATATAACATGATAAGTGGACCACATCTTTGCATTTTTTCTTCATTCTTCGAGTTGGCCAACCAGACAACAAAAAACCATATATTTTTTCATTGATCTTATTACACGGAACATGGCTAAATTACCATAAAAAAAGAAATAACATGACATACTCAAATTGTTACATGGTTAAATGGTTAAATTACCATGACATTACATGGTTAAATTGCCATGACGATTACAACGTGAACACGATAAATATCACATGATTCGAACAAATATTTCATGGTAAACGGTTCAAATAATTTATCAAATGAAAATAACGGAGAAACATATTTCATGGTAAATGATACAAATAATTTACCAGGAAAAATAAAACCAATATAACTGCTAGCGAGCAACGAAGGGCTAGATGTTCTTGACCATGGAGGCACCAGCGGTGGAGTAGCGGACGTGGCTGATGGTGAAGAGTCCAAGGAGGAGGGATAGTTTGGACTTACAGCCATCGAAAAACCGAAATCGGAGAACCCAGATCGCAACCTTTCTAGCATCAACATCAATCGCAGCCGCCATCGCAATCGTGACCACGCTGTGCTTCTTCCTTGGATTTTTGCCGAACTGTTGCCGAACTGGTTAATTTGGTGTGGATTTTCGCTGGACTGGTGCGAGCTCCGACCGCGGCCTTTTGGCATCAACTCCGATCGCGACCGCGATGTTCTCATTCCACGGGCTTCGCAATAATTGAGGCATGATTGGTGTGGATTTTCACCGGACTGGTGTGTGGATGTACGCCCAAAATTAAAAAAACCTGCAAAATCGAAATGGAAGTTGGGGGTGGGGGTGGGGGGAGAGGTTTGGGGGGAGGCATTAAATGGTTGGGGGTGGGAGGCGTTAAATAGTTGGGATTGGTTGAGGATTATTCAATCCCAAAAATTTCGGAATTCAAATCAACGAGGTTCGCCGGAAACCGCTGGATGCGGATGGGGAAAATTATGTTTTGATCCCTTTTCCAGTGTTAGTATATATATATGGGGGGGGGGGGGGGGGGGGGGGGAGGGGGGGCATTGTTGGTATTAAAAAAAACAGGGATGAAAACATAACAATTCAAAAAGTGAAGGATGAATACTTAAGTTAGATGAGGAATGAAGATGGATTTTTAAATCTCCCTAAAATTAAAGAGATGAAATGATTTAGAATATTTCCATTAAGGATATGAAAAATTGAGAATTCAAAATTTCTCCAATTTCTATCCATTAATGATCCCATGATTTTAAGTAACTTAATTACTACAATTCCACTAATTTAGGAAAGAAATATATACATACCTATGAATATCTTATTAAACGGGTAAAATAGGTAATTCATCATCTAAAATTATGAAAACATAACTGTTCAAAAAGTGCTGGATGAATACTTACGTAGGATGAAATATGAGGATGAATATTTAAAAACTCCTAAAATCTTATCTTATCTTACACAAAAAAAAAAAAATATATATATATTTCAGAATTAATGATGGAGTGTGACTGCTGCTGCTTCTTCTTCTTCTTCAAATTTTCCAACCTTTTTATTTTCTATTTTCCGTTCAATATACACAGCACAAGGTAATTTGCTTTGGATATGGTAGAATTTTTTTTTGGGCAATAAGTGAGATTATATTGATATATGCCCAGTGACACTGATATAAAATAGTTCATTACAAAATTATTGAACAAAATCAAACTAATCATCAAACTAATGCAAAACGATAAGAGTATAAGGCACTGCAATCTTTCACCTCAACCCGAACGTTGAGCTTGCATGGTGCACATTCTGCCGAAATTTCATAAATTTCAAGCAATCTCAAAAAGAGATAATGTGCTAGCCAAAAACAAAAGACAACAAGTACCCAGACAATCAAATGGACTTCAATCAAATATGAACGCACCATTGAATTTCCAAAGCTACAGATCTGAATGGCTACTACTAGTTTGCCCCGCCAAAAAAATTATGTGGGATAAGAGTACTGTTGGCACAAATATCATTGTGAAGCAACATCATCTCCGAAAGAAGCTGACCTGTAAACGAAATATTCGTCCAAAGATGAAACTAATTATTCTCAAAAAATCGAGACAAAACTCTCACAAATCAGATGACAAGTCGTTGATATGAAGAGACAGAAGAAAATAAACACTAAAGTGTAAAAGAAGCTGTTTGTACTAGTTTCATGGCCTTCTCCTTCCACCACCATACAAGAGTAGTGAAACTTAGGGGGAGGGGAAAGGAGAAGAAAAGAATATTCGTGACGGTTAGGGTTTTTATGGATATATATGGTAGATCTGTTGGGATTAAACGCGGAAGCACCCAAGAACCGATATTCGAAACGCAACCACAATCGCAACCAATGGAAGTACGATGAAAAATAAAATAGAGAGAGACACGCAAGATATACGTGGTTCGGCAAAAACTACCTACTCCACAGAGAGGATCCCGTTCTTTTCACTATGAGAATTTTCCGTACAAGTACACTTGAGTATGAAATAACCCACACCCAACCTTTATACACTCACTCATACAAGAACACACTCTCACCAAGTACTAGACTTGACCCTTACACACACAAACCTTAAGGTAGAAAAACCCGTGTACCTGGCAGCTCCCAAAGGAGCTGCCCCCACACACACGAACTGTTTTTCTCCCTCTCTCTCAGTCTCTGTCTGCCGAAAACTCCTCCTCATGCCGCCCCTTATAAATACACCTACTAATCCATGTATTAAAAGCATAATACATGTTCCCATGAGAAGATGGAGGGACACACGGCAAAAAAGAACCAGCTAGCACCTCTGGAAAATCAGAAACTGAACCTTGTGCAAGACTTCGAGAATTTTCATTTATTGGGAATTTGAACCAACCCAACAAATCTCCACCTTGGTGAAAATTCCACGCATCACCGTGCCACCACCAAGTCTTGAAAATGACAGCTACATGTCCCGAATCAAATTAAGGTCCAATAACTTGATTCGAACCACATGGCCAATACACGTGTGTAGCCGCCCCGTGCCAATAATCATCAATTAACACGAGAGTAGGACCTCGACCCGTCCTCTCCACCAACAGGATTTTCACTCTCACAAACATTGGCAACTTGGAAACATAACTTTGTCTTCGCCGCAAAAGACTCACACCGTTTTCAAACCTTTGTCGAGTAAACAGTTTTGCCAATCATCCGATACAACCCTTTGCATTTCTCTCCTTTCATTAGGACCTTACTGCCGCGAGTGATTTTCATGGCTCCACCTCCAGCAAAATACTTGCACCCAATGGAGTCCATCCGGCTTAGTGAAATTAGATTCCTTCGTAACTTCGGGACATAAGCCACACCACCCAAAGTACGAACCGCTCCATCAAACATTTTTATCTTTACATTCCCAAAACCTCGAATTTGACATGGAGTTCCATCGCCTAAAAACAGTGACCCACCATCTTTTTCTTGGAATATATCAAAAAATTCCTTTTTGGAGCAAACATGCATAGTGCAACCCGAATCTAAAATCCACTCATCACAAGAAGAAGTGTTTATACGTTCGGAGATTGTGAGAAGATCTCCATCATCCGCTACCACCAAAGAACTAGCAGTCGAAGCATCATCAAATTTCTTCCCTTTGTTTTTGCGCAAAGGACAATTGCGCTTCACATGGCCAAATTCTTTGCAACTGTAGCATTGTACACCCTTTCCTCTGGAACTAGACCCGGACCTGTTATTCCCTCCGGATTTACCATCAGATGTCCTTCCTCGATTCTCACTTTGAATCGCAAGTGCCGAATTTTCTCCACCCTCAGAACTTGATTTTTTCTGAGTAAAATGAGAAACCAACGCCGACTGCACCTGCTCCAAACTCACTGTATCTTTCTCATACAAGAGAGTTGTCACCAAAGTATCATAGGAAGTCGGAAGCGAAGTAAGAAGCAAAAGGGCCTTGTCTTCCTCTTCTATCTTTGCATCGATTTTCCGAAGCTGATCCAAATAACCGTTGAACACGTTCATGTGCTCCATGAGGTTCCCGCCTTCCTCCATCTTCAGCTTGTACAATTGCCGCTTCAAATGCAACTTGTTGGTCAAACTCTTCGCAAGGTAGAGCTTTCCAACTTCTCCCACAAGGCCGAGCTTTCCAACTTCTCCCACAAGGCCGATGCCGAATCCTCATCCATTATCAGCAATACAAAGCCAAATAGTGCTCAAACACTTCGACTCCAACTCCTCCCAATCATCATCTTTCATCGTCTCCGGCTTCGCATCCTTTCCCTTCAACACCCTAGCCAACCCTTGTTGAACGAGGATATCCTTCACCCTCCTTTGCCATAGGGTAAAGCTACCGCTTCCATTAAACTGCTCAAGAGAAAACTGAGAGTTGATCATTGCCTTCATTGTGGATGTAACGGAAGCACCCAAGAACCGAGATTCGAAACGCAACCACAATCGCAACCAATGGAAGTACGATGAAAAATAAAATAGAGACACACACACAAGATATATGTGGTTCGGCAAAAACAACCTACTCCACGAAAAGGATCCCGTTCTTTTCACTATGAGAATTTTCCGTACAAGTACACTTGAGTATGAAATAACCCACACCCAACCTTTATACACTCACTCATACAAGAACACACTCTCACCAAGTACCAGACTTGACCCTTTCACAAACAAACCTTGCGGTAGAAAAACCCGTGTACCCGGCAGCTCCCAAAGGAGCTGCCCCCACACACACGAACTGTTTTTCTCCCACTCTCTCTCAGTCTCTGTCTGCCGAAAACTCCTCCTCATGCAGCCCCTTATAAATACACCTACTAATCCATGTATTAAAAGCATAATACATGTTCCCATGAGAAGATGGAGGGACACACGGCAAAAAAGAACCAGCTAGCACAACAGCTAGTACCTCTAGAAAAATAGAAACTGAACCTTGTGCAAGACTTCGAGAATTTTCATTTATTGGGAATTTGAACCAACCCAACAAGATCAGTGTACATATTTTTTTTTTGTGTTTAAAAAAAAAAACACTTGTGTATGTTTTTGCTTTCTAATGCATCCAATTTGTAGTTACGATTGGAGACTTGTAGTCGATTACATATCTTTACTGTTAGATTCTACCCCCAATTGAAATATTGGTGAATATTTTGAGGGCTAGCCTTTTCAAGCAGGTTTTACCTAAGCTTTAGAAGGGCTGTCATTAAGGGCCGGTGGAATTGGTTTCCTAGCTAGCAGTAAAGTACTCCCTCCGTCTCCATTTTTTTCCCTCGTCCTATTCCAACCAAATAAAAAACTAATTATAACTTTTAATTGGTAATACTGTTTATATACAATATAGATCTTGTTTGATAGATCAAGCTCTTATAGACGATGTTTTCAAAATCACCTAAAAGATTATAAATTGTAAGATATAATCAATTGAAAAGTATTACGGACTCCCAAAAGAGACTAAAGAAATTACGACCGAGGGAATAGGAATCTTTGTCAGTGGGGCAAGAAATCAACCGATGGCATGCATAGAGCATCTTTATCGGTCTCAGTCGATTAGGCTCTCTATTCTAACCGCACTGTATTAAACTGTACCGGGCAAGAAATCGATGATTTTTTTGATTTTTGCAGGGCCCATTACGGGTCCTACAAAGATGATTCAAACTGCAAGTCATTGTTAAAATATTTAGAGACACAAACCCCCACTATTCGGTTTAGTTGTCGGCAATGTTGTGTGAAAAATAAATTCTCAAGAAAAGTGAAGCGATGTGAAGTAAATGAAGGCAAAATAAATTTTAGTGTATATGTTATCTTGATTCTTGACAAGAAATGTTTTTAAGGGAAAAAAAAATTCCTTCATTGTAGCCGAACCTATTTTGCAAGAAAGTGTTTTCTAGAATGAGGGTGTTGTAGTGCATCCGCTGCACTACAAATGGCACGAACGGTTTGGATTTAATCATTGTGGTAATTATTACTTAAAAACACATCGTGTGTGTCTGAATGTTTTCGCAGTTTCCCTAGACTGCTATATAGCGAAACCATGTCGGTTGCAACTCTAAAACATAGCCCGCCCTTATTGAACAAGTAATTCTTACTCTGCCCTTGATACCTTTTTTTCTTGATAATCGGATGTTCAGGCCAGCTTGCTTGTTCCTCAACATGCCCCTAATACTTTTCACACTGAGTTGTTTCAGTCAATAAATTTTAGTGTATATGTTATCTTGACAAGAAATGTTTTTAAGGGAAAAAAAAATTCCTTCATTATAGTCGAACCTATTTTGCAAGAAAGTATTTTCTAGAATGAGGTTGTTGTAGTGTATCCGCCGCACTACAATTGGCACAAACGGCTTGGATTTAATCATTATGGTAATTATTACTTAAAAACACATCGTGTGTGTCTGAATGTTGTCGCAGTTTCCCTAGACTGCTATATAGCGAAACCATGTCGGTTGCGACTCTAAAACATAGCCCGCCCTTATTGAACAAATAATTCTCACTCTGCCATTGATACTTTTTTTTCTTGCTAATCATATGTTCGGACCAACTTGCACATTCCTCGACATGCCCCTAATACTTTTCACACTGAGTTGTTTCAGTCAATAAGAGTCCTTGAGATGGAGCTTCTAGACATTGGTTTCTCGTACTGAGGCGTGGGGATGCGGATTGAGCTTAAATCACTGGACTTTAGTTTAGCATCCTTCAAGTCAACATATGCGAAGATTTTACAGCTAATATGTTCAATTTCTTTCTTTCTTTATACCTAACCAGAAGCCGCCATTGCGGATCAAAAAAACACAAAAACCAGAAGCCGCCATTCTTTGGGGAAGGAAAAAAAAAAAAATTGGGGCTCAAGACGAGAAGTTTCAATGCAACGGTTATTTGTAACGCACTCACATGATGTATGGGTTCCACCCCATGTAAGAGATGTGTTACAAATAACCGTTGCATTGAATTTTTTTTCGCTCAAGACAACTGCCTTAATTGCCTACTTTTCCGTTGCGCCTGCTTGTCCCAAACTCCTTTTTTTCCTGTAGTAAGTTCAACCAATAATAATAACATACTCCCTCCGTCCCCTTTTTAAAGTCCAATATTTCATTTTGGATTGTTCCTTAATAAATGTCCATTTTGTGAAGTTAGTGGATAAAAGTTGGTATATTTTCCATTTTGCCCCCTAAAAGTAGATTTCATTTTGAAAAGTTAATGAGTAAAAGTGTAATGATAATGTCTCCATAGAGGGTAAATAGAGAAAGTGGAGGTAAAAATTAATGTGAATGATTTAATGATGATGTTTTCTTAATAAGTTAAAGTTATGAAGCGGGACATTTAAAAAGGAATGGAGGGAGTAGCTAACAAGGGGAATGACTAATTGGCCATATGTTTACAAAATTTCATATACTAGTGTTAATTCGACCAGAAAATACAAAAGTACATAAAATTCAACAATTGTTATCCGCAAAATTTCATATTTTGAGCCAAGCAAAATTAAAACAGCGCATGATTATAATAATATTTTTTTATAGAAAATTGTGTACCTGATAGAATCGAATAGATCTTTTTAAACATATGCTCTCGTTTTTCGAGATATAGAGTTGATTATCATTCAAATAAAAGCCAGTGCACGATATTGATCCCAATAGATACTTTTCTCTCTCACTATTTTTCTAACATTTGTCATTAATAGTGTGTACCTTATTAGAGCTAACGTATTAGGTGTTCAATTGTGAATTACCTAAATTGATCGATGTTCATAGTGTATGACTAATTGTTAAAAAAAAAAAACCCTTAAAAAAAAAATTCTCCATGTATTAGTACATGTGGAGCCGCCTAGGGGAATGGATCCGGATCCCATGGGAATCTACCATTTGTGGTGGAACACGGAACCGGGTCGTACTGTGCGCAATGGCACATCACGCGTCCTGTGTAGAAGAATGTGGGCATGTTAGTCAGTCATCTAAATATCTAATCCACAAAGGTCCAACACCCTCTGCGTGTAAGTAGGGGTGGGAAATTCTGATTCGACACGCAAACACGATATGAACCTGACGCGAAATTAGCAGATTAATGTCGGTTATTTTATGACACGGAATATGAATATGATACGAAACGATAACACAAAAAGCTAAACAGATCAGGTTAGGATTGAGAGAATTCTGAAACAGACATGAGATGACACGAAACGAACACGACGTGGGGTGAGAATTTATGAAAGGACACGATAACACGATACGAACCAAACACGAAGTTAGAAGCTAGTTAGTGTCGACTATTTCTAAATGGAACACGAATATGCATAACACGACACGATAACACGAAAAGCTAAATAAGTCAGGTCATTGTTGAAAAAATTCTGACATGAACATGAGATGACACGACACGATACCCATCCCAGCGTGCAGGCATATTCCGTCGGGAAGTATATTTAGAGTCTGCATCACATCACTTGGCTCAAATATACATTGAACAATTCAAATCCGGTTCCATCACGAAAGAAATCTTGAACCGACTCACATTCGCCGCACAGGACAGGCCCCGGGTCCCATCAATGACTTCTTTGGTTTTATTGGCTTGACTTTGACTGGTGGGTTGATCGACACATGGTCTTCCCATCAACTCTAGTAATCGGTACAACGTTGGAAAACTAGTGCCGTAGCTTTATCCGGCTGGTCAGTAGATTTGCTCCCCGTACAATTAATTTGGATTCGATTTTTGAAAAATCGGGCTGCGAGAAAATAATTTATTATGAATCCTGTAAGTCCTAACCGAAGAGAGAATAAGTCAATGTGCTCATAAGTTAGTCCAGATCGACATCGTTGATCGCGGAACAAAGAGAAAACGTTGGAAATTAATTAAAGGGAAATTTATATAAATGGTCCTCCTACTTTCATTCGAGTCACATTTTTGTCCTCCAAGTATCAATTACAACTCTTTTGACCTTCAATTTTGATTTTCGTACCAAATTAGTCCAATTGATAACTTCTGTCAGCCAAACTGGACGAAAAAAATCAAATTGATGGCAGTTTGGACATTGTAGTTCGTACCTACTTGGAGGATGAAAATGAAACTCGGGTAAAACTAGGAGGACCATTTCTATAAATTTCCGTTAATCAAATTAGAAATGGGACGACATCAAAGCTCACGAGTCATGTTCCCTTGGGCAGAAGTCATGGGGAAACTACCTATATATGCCAATAACACAACTCCTTCCACAATGCCTACTTCTCTTTTATGATTCAACTAATTCGTGTCAACTTCGCCAGTTCTATATCCCCTTTGACACGTTCAAATCAAAAGATATGAGCCATAAAAAAACCGTTGGATTAATCCCATGCACTAGTGCGCCTCTCCTTTGAAAGTTAAGGAATTGATCAGGTCATCAAGACTTGAGACTTGTACATTTACTTCTTAGTTCTAAGGGTATCCACAATGCTCTTGGGGCGCCACAACATGATACCACAATGCCTTTCTCCTTCGATCCACATATTAATGTGGGACTCAAGGATAAATGTATAAGTCTCTTATAAATATGTGATGGAGATTGCTGTTAAGACTATACGTGGTGATGACCCCAAACCATTAAATAATTAATTACTCACAATTGACTCTCAATTCGCTGAAGTTTCACCTAGAAACAATAACGTGCTTACGAAATTATAATTATTATATTATCATAAAATGCAAGTCAAGCAAGACTTCTTTTTACAATCTTCGTTATTTCTCTCTTTCTCTTATTAAATCTATCAATAACTACTCTCTCCTTTGTGTTGAAGATAATCCGTCAAGAACTAAAAGTTGAATTATATATTTTACTTATGAAAATTATAAAAAAAAAATTCTTCGTTTCTATTTTAGTGATAGTTCAACTCTTTTAAATTTCAAATAGGAATATATCTTGAAGAAAAGTTCAAAAGAAATCATGGCATGTTAGATTCTTAAAAAATAGATAGATGTGTTTTTTTTTTTTTCCACAACAAAGTAGGGGTGAGAAAAAAACCTTCAATCCGCGAATCTGATCCAAACCAATCCAAACCGCATAGTTTGGTTTGGTTTTTTAGTAGTGTGGTTTGGCTCTAGTTTCAAAAAATCAAAAACCATATTCAATGGTTTGGTCTATGGATTTATGTCAACGGTTTCAGTTCCAATCCAATCTGAACCATATGTATGTGTGCATAAGTGTATATATATGTATATGTATTGATATATACAAGATTTAGATACACCAAATAAAACTAGCCTAAGTCATAGTCAATTAATTTCTTAATCTAATACTCGAAATTTGTATGATGAAACAATATTCCTATTCTATCCAAACCAATAAACATAAATTGGCAAATTGTATTTATCTCTATCTCTTTCTTTCTCGGTCGATACACTACTACAAAAACCTTAAAAGATGACACTCAAAAAATTGAAACAATGACAGTTTTTGTAAAACTGTCATCGAAAATATGATGGTAGACTTTTGATGACAGTCCATCTTACAAACTGTCATCTTTGCGATATATGATGACGGTATAGAATAAAAGTGACATTATTATCTTTTTCTTTAATGTCAGTTTTTGCTTAAAACTGACATTAAAACATGGCGCTTCCGGAAGCCCATATGGGAAACCTTTTAATGACAGTTTTCCTTAAAAGCGACATTGAAACTAAGCCCTTTTAATGACAGTTTTAATTAGAACTGACATTGCAGTTGATCATAAAAGATGACAGTCAAAAAGCGTCATAAAAACATATAAGATGATGGTTTAAAACTGTCATCTTATACTTTCAATGTCTACGATGACAGTTTCATCCAAAACTGACATTAAAAGTGCTCATCTTAAAATTTTCGAAAATATAGTATACATATTTTTGTTTGTCTTTTGTTAACAATAAGCGTACCAGCTCAGTTGGTGACATGCGCGCGAGGAACTTAAGTTCTTGAGTTCAAGTCCTGGGGCAAGCAAATATTTGCTGGCCACACAAGTGCTAAGTAGGCTACACACAAGTGCCACTGGGCGGCCATGCGAGAGGCACGTGGGTAGCCACACATTCGAAATAGAATTGGTTTTTTTTTTCTTGAATGGAGAACAAATAAGATGACAGTTTAAATCCGTCATCTTTGCGATTAAAGATGACGGATTAAAACTATCATCTTTTATCACAAAGATGACAAGTTTAAACTGTCATCTTATATGTTTAATGACAGTTTTTTATTGTCATAACAAATCTAGACTTTTAATGACAGCTCCATAGATGACAGTTTCAAAACTGTCATCTTTCACATTTAATGACACTTTTAAACTG